>JBBPRF010000350.1:0-28781 GCA_038092875.1 Lanmaoa pseudosensibilis | reverse complement strand
GCATTACAAGCATATGTTGAAAGGTTACTGACACAAATTTCTTCATTTGGAGGTTTTGAAACCTTCTACAGGGTATGTTATGAACTAATTTCAGGTTTTATCTGACAAGTAATGGTATTACAGAACAGTATTTCATGTTGTGGTACAGTATCAATGAGAATGACAGAATGGCCACCATAACAAGTGAACCTACTGAGAATACCCTATCCCTTCTGTCAGATTCTCATGTGGACATGTATACATCTGCCATGATGGTCAGGACACTCATCTGGGCATGTTGTCCCTCACTCCTCCTCCGCAAGATTATAGCACTTTTGTGCATCATATCCATCAACCATCAAAGGTACACTACATTTAATCTGAATTGTTATCATTTCACAGCAGTTGGAAGTATTGTGGCAGAGACATATAGATATGGTAGATGCCCTAAAAACACCCCAGGTGTTATCTCAGAACAAATTTTTATGTTATACTATAGCATAGTGTTGATAAGAGCAGTAAAGAGACCACCAAGACAAGTGGGTCCACCAATAACACCCTATCCATGTTGTCAGAGTCTCATATGGACATATACACCTCCGCCACGATGGTCAGTATGCTCATCTGAACACATTGTCTTCCATCTCCTCTTCACAAAATCATAGCACTTGGATTTAGAGATCTCCTAGCAATCTTGATTAGATTTTACAGTAACTGGAAAAATAACAGCATATTGTACATATACCATTAATAAGAGGGGAAATCAGCCTATGGCTGATATTCCAAAACAACAACCATAAATAACAATCATTTCCCTCTATACATACCACCATCTCTGGCTTTGCCTTCATATTCTCCATTCCATTCCACCATGGTAAGTTCAAGCAACATATTATAAAGGCCAATTCCACAAACTTTTTTCTATTTCATCCACTGTGAGTCTTCATTTTTTTTTTGCTAGAGCCATTGTAATCATGGATGTAATGATCCAGTATTTGCCACATTATCTATTCTTTCTCCAATTTTTCTGTGGACAACTCTTAATGACAACCATCTTTGTTTAAAATCTTCTAGAATATTTTTATAGTAACTACCATTACTCTTGTCCTAGCTTGGGCTAATCTTCCAAAGTACATTTTAAATTTGTTTCTGCTCTTATCTAACCATATAGCAGGTATAACAATATAATGGTGCTTAGGATTGCATTGAGTAAGAAAATTGCACCATACACAGGGTGTGTGGTAAATGACCTTTATAATGGCATGAGCAAAAGCATAACACAAGGATTGAAGGTGGTCGTACCAGGGAATGTCAGGATGAATGCCCAAAATAAGAAATAAAACATTTCAAAGGCAAGATGTCTCATTTGACAGCCAAGTAAATTGGTAAAGCCATTTATGAATAATTTGAATGTGTCAGCTGCAAATTCTCAGAGACCAAGTCTAGCTATCATACCATTTTCAAGGATGGTGTAAAAGACACAAATAACAACAAAGGCTTTAGCTTTAGCTGGCTGGAATGGGGCTGAGCAACTAAGACAATAAATTTATGCTGACAATCTGGTAATAATGATTGCTTCTTGTATTGGAACACCTTTATAACAATATGGTGGCACTAGAATTGTGTGAAAGAAGAAAGCACACCAGGCACAAGGTGTGTGAGGCTGGATATTATTGAGCATGGTCTGTGTGGCAGATGATTTTATGGGCTTTTCAGCAAGGAAGGAGAGACTAAACAGGTATCAAATAAACAAATTAAATTTAGTTACATCTCAAATGTCAACATACAAGAAATGAGATTCAAATCATATTGTTTAGATTATGGATATTTTTTTTGGAAAAAAAAAATCCATTCAAAACCACTCTTCTTATATATCTGATCACAAGTGGCTGTGCCAGCTTGGAAATTGAATTATTAATAATTACTAATGCCATCAAAGCTAGAAAGATTGCTCATTTGATTGGCTAAAATTTAGCTTGACAGTAACCATGGCTTTTTGTAGGTCATATAATAAAATGAGCACATCAACCAGCTGTGCCAGACTTTGTAGAGAAGAAAAAAACTCAGTAATTGTATAGTTTGTAACGATTATTTCTATGTTGCTTTAAATTAAATATGCATGCAAAAGCCAGGGTTGTGCTTGCTAAACATCTGATAGAATAATGTTCAGGGCATTTTAGATTGATAAAGATTATTAGATGTTGGATTACATTTATTAAAAGATCATTATAGCATAAGAAAAGACTTCAAATATAACAATAAAGCAATCTGCAGCATAATATACAATCAATAACATAGTTTTCTAAGTCTATTTCAAATAAATGATTTCCCTCCCTCCCCTCAAAGTCACTGAAAACACATAAGTCATGTATCAATCACCAATCTCATGTATGACAAAAGAATAAAGAAGCAGATATTACTTCAAAGATATAGTTCAACTCATATATGTTGAAAAACATAGCACAATATCTTCAATGAATTCTTCTTAAAGTTAGAATATTTCCATGACTTTTGACAATACAGTATTCAGATCTGCTATCAGATATATCTGTGAAACACTTGTATCATGGAAGATCCTCTCTAATATAGATGTCATTCAGATTTGGAACAACCACTTTTCAAACCATCAATATGGAGTTTTACAAATTACTACTTATATCTTGGATAATTTCAATAATTGTCTACAATGATCTAATATGGCAATTTAAAATACATGTCATTTCTATCACTTATAATTGAATTATATGATGCTGGATGCAACTGCATCCATTTGTGATTATACATATTACAAAAGCTGTTGTTGTTATCATTGATAACACTCAACCAGACTAGTGCAAGAACATGAGTCTCAACAAGTTTCAAATAATACACAATACATTCCTTAATTTGACTCTTAGAACCATTCATTTGTTGGTCCACAATATTGCATATTCAAAACACCTGTTGGTATTACTTGATCATATAAATAGTGAACTACTACTACAACACAATGTCAAGAAATGTAGCTATCTGCTTCCTTTGCTGGTGGACAAATGAGTTGTTTGAAAGTGGTTGAAGTTTCAGATACTAGAACAATGTAATACACTATTGTACTGCATAATCTATAAAGTCAAAATAAATATCTTGTTGTCTAGAATGAGCTCACTAGTAGCCATAAGTAATATGTTATGTTTAATACTCATTTAAGATGAGTCTATTGAAACTAGATATACTATATGTCTATTATCATTATAGACTATCTTTATAGTCCAACTAATTCTTTCAGTACCACAATTGATATCTTGGTTCCTCAAAAATTTTATTCAATTTACACACTTTCTTCCAACTCTCTCAAAAAAGCATATTACAGACCATACTCCCAAATGAAATATTATAATTTGGCAACTAGTTATGTACATTGCATCCAACCCCTTAATAAACCAATAAAAATATTACTAGATTAATAATAAATTTTGGCTGTTTCATATTGTGAATGTTCGTTAATTCTTCAATATTGATTTTAAAGAAATTGATGGCTGTTATGATTATTCTCACTGTGTTACTTTCTTTTTCTTTTTAGCTATACACTGTATTCTTACAAAGAGTCACTTGTTTAACTCGCAACTTGTACATTTTCTTTCTCTTTGTGAACACATGATTCTTCCAGTTGGCTATGGCCATTTATTCATGTGACTCCACAGTTGTTCCATGATCTTCTTTGTATTTCTATGACACATTGTCATATAACACATCACCTCTTTCCATTTACCATGTTGAGTACTAACTTCTTATGGTTCGTGAAACAACCCTAAAAATGTAAGCTTCTCAGGTATCACTAGATGTCTTAAACCACAAGGGAAAAGAGAGTAAGAGTTTATCTCTGATGTCTTTTGGGGGGGGCACCAAGAGAACTGAACTGGTCTCTGGTGGCTGAATTCATAGGCCTTATATACTACATGGGTGTGTACATATGTTTGTACATAGGGCATAGGGTTAGTCCATATAAAGACAAACAGCCTTGAGGCTGTGAGAAATGGAAGCATGAATATGCTGCACACATGATGGTGTGGCAGAATGGAAGATTAATTGAAATGGAAGCATAAGGCAGAAATGAAAGGAATGGAATAGAAGCATACACAGCACAGAGATTAAGAAGACTGTGTAGCCATAGGGCAGATTGTAGGTCTGGTGCAAAAAACAGACAAATAGTGTCTTTGAACACTAAGTTCAAAAGATAAGATCAGATTAAAGCATTTGTGATTAGATAACCACATGGCACAATAAGATAAGATGAAAGAAAGAAAAATACTAAGTCCATAATGATGCAACCATAACAGTTTGTGCATTAAACACTTACATACATATAAATATGTGACAGTTTTGCCTTGATACCTTAGCTTAGACCTCCCTTGTTTACATCTAGTATCTGCTGCAAATCAACTTGCTTGCCTCATTCTCTTATCTCCTTGTTTCCCCTAGTAGTCCTAAGTCAACCTTGCTATTTAGTGATTGCACCCTTAAACCCTCAAACTATTGTTACTATTGCTGCATAAACTGAATAACCCTTTAGCTCCCTTGTTGCCATTGCATCCACATGGCATAACCCTTGACCCTATGACCTTTCCTTCATCCTACAAGGGCTATATTCAGTCCTACCTGGATCAAGCATAACAATGGCTTCTTTTTTAAGAAATAGGTTGGTGGGTTCTTTAGTAGAAGTTGGTTACTGGCCAAGGCTGCCAAGCAACTGAGATTTTGTCAAAAAGTCAGAGGTCTGGAACAGAATGGAGCTAATAGGACTGGAGTAGACTAGAGCTATGATGAAACAAGCCTATACTGAGAATGAAGTAGAGGCGATGTAGAATTTAAGCACAACCCTAAACAATAGAGAGGAGAGAGACAGTGTAGCATAGCTGGTGTCTTGTAACGAGAGCATCAAGGACCATAGGGGGCTTGAGTATAGGATTTGAAGACCTGATCCTTAGCTTTCAAGGGTAAACGTCAAAGCTTGAGAGCTAAGAGCTTAGAATAAATGAACTGAGGACTTAAGGTCCACAGTTGACTACTTATATACTATACAAGCTGGTGCACAGACCAGGTGATACTACAATGAAGTTGTAAAGGGCAGTATCAATATAGTAAGTGAAGAGTCTGCCACAAAGGGGATGGCAGATCAAATGGAAAAGAAGCATGACATGTGAAAGGTGCATATGAGTGGAAATAGAATAGGGATGATGGAAGATTTGATCAGAAAGATATGTAAGATTTGATGAGATCTAGATATGATCCTTTACATCAGAAGATAACTGCATGGTTGAATAAGATAAAGGAATTTGATAAGAGTGAAAATATACACTTGTAACATATGGTACATTAGTCTAATAGTCAATATAAGTAGGTAGAAGTCAACTTACCTCAGCTGCTGCCTAAGAAAGGCAAAAACAACTGAGGTGTTTGGAAATGAAGTAAAGGATTTATGTACTATGTATGTAGGAAAGGCACACTCATACCTCAATAAGTGTTAGGGAAATAGAATCCAGAGAAAATGTGATAAAGGGTATGTAAAGGATATTATTAAGCAGTAATGTCATACCATAAGAAGAAACAGAGCTCTGGAGTTGATAGTCCAACACTCTGAGTGAAAGGGGTGCCTATTAAATGTCTCCAGAGTTCTGGAGTTCCAGAACTTTGACCAGAGTTAGTGGTATTTTGTCAGATTTTGTGCACAAGATGCAAGTTACCATATTAGGAAACCATTTGAGCACAACACACAATAACTCATCATTATTCCATGGCCCTCCAGCATCCCTGGACCTGCATGCTACAAGTGAGATGTTGCATAAGTCTCTAGTGTTGGAATTCCATCTCCATCTTTTACTAAAAAAAAATAGAGAAACCTGTGAGCATCAGAAAAGAACAATCATAAACCCCTTTTTCACTGAAGCTGGGAAAGCTGACAAATGAAAATGCACCAGAATTGACAGTATTTCCACATTTAGAGGAAATATGTCATATCATCTTTTCAGATTTGAGATTCCATGGTCCTCCAGGCACTCCTGGACCATCAAACTTATTGGCATCATTGACCATTATCATAAACTCAACCATATAGAACTACAATTATATACATTCAGATTGAGAGAAGAATAATGGTCCGTTATTAATGTTTATATTAAAAAGCTGACAAATGTGGCCCCTTGGTCCGAAAATCAATTAGTCTTTGAATGACAGACCTGGACCATTCAAGTCCAGGAACTCGGATACAACCACATCAGTCATTTCATTGGAACATTTCATAGGTACTCACTCCTTTGAATTTTATTGCAGTAGACACCCTTCTGTAGGCCCTGGGAGTGTTGGACGTCGGAGTATCAAAGGGAGTGTATCGTGTAGCCATAGCTTACATAATCACCTAGCATTTCGAGCCTTTGCAGTCTGACCATATCTCAGTGCCACCAACTGCCATGTCCCGGCCACAAGATGACCGAAATCAAGAGGCGACAGTGTACTTGGTGAGGATCATACAAATTCATGCATTCGGAGTGTCTAATAGATGTCGCTGCCAGGGAAACCTTGACGAACGAGTTACGGACGCCATAATATGGGAGCTCATGCTACAAGCGGGACCAGTGGGTACGTCTCCTAATTGTCGTGCAGTCCATCGAAAAAATATTGATTATTGTTTGTTAGTCAATGTCCATCTTCCAAAAGACCGCGTGTCGATGGCGCATCAAGGGTATGGCTTTTGTGAATTCTTGACAGAGGAAGATGCCGAATATGCATGCAAAATCATGAATCAGATAAAGCTATGGGGAAAGCCCATACGAGTGAACAAGGTGTGTCATGATTTGGTCTCTGCATGGAGATGTTGACTCGATGACGCGGGTGTAGGCTTCGTCTGATAAAAAACAACTGGACGTCGGTGCTAACCTCTTCATCGGAAACCTGGACGACAACGTGGACGAGCGGTTGCTTTACGATACGTTCAGTGCATTTGGAGTTATGGCTACAACGGCCAAGGTGCGTTACTTGATTTCCTCGACTTGAATACATGGTTTATCGCCTCTCATACCATCAGATCGCTCGAGACCCAAGTTCTGGAATGTCAAAAGGCTACGGCTTCGTCTCGTATACCGATTTCGAATCTTCTGATGCGGCCATCGAATCGATGAATGGACAATTCCTGATGAACAAGGCCATCACGGTGCAATATGCGTTCAAGAAGGACGGAAAAGGCGAACGGCACGGTACATCCGCGGAACGTCTCCTTGCTGCCCAAGCCCGGAAGAACAACGCGCTGCCCGTCAGTGCCCGGCCACCCCCAGCACCGATGGCGTTTGGTGCGCGGCCTCCCATGCCTGGCTTCCAAGGACCATACCAGGGTCAGTTTGCAGGCGCATTGGCGCAGCCGCCTCCGCCGCCTGGGTTTACGCCTCAGCAGACGGTGGTGCCTCAGGCGATGCCTATGATGAATACGCCGGTTGGGATGCCGATGGGGATGCCGCCACCGCCGCCGACAGCGAATATGTCCATGTTCGCGTCTGGCACGTTCCCCCCGCCGCCACCACCTGGATTTACGCCTGGGATGATGCCACCGCAGGGAGGGATGGTTCCTCCTCCCCCTCCTGTACCACAGTATTAGTACGCATGTTCGTTAGATTAGTTGTGGTGCAAGGATGGTGTGATGTACGTGCTACTGCCATGCCCCAGAATAGCCTTGTCAGCGATTCTACTATTGAAGCGTTTGACGCCGCTGACAGGTCCACTCATTCTGCGACAATCATGAGTCTTCAGCCCGTCGTTTCTCTTTATCAATACGCGCTGACACCGTTGGCACCCTTCTCCTGGTTTGGTCTCAAGATCAGCTCCCTGGATTTGGTCGCTGCGTTCCGCCTCTGTTATGTCCTCCGACACCTGAGGGAGAACTTGCGGAACGAACACACCAAACAACGTGCGACGGACAGCAAGCTTCCTCCCCTCGAGGACCGTTCCTTTACTCGAGATGCACTCACCGTGCTGACAGTCGTTTATGGTGGGGAAGCTATCGCAGGTACGCCCTTGTCTCCTACCACTGCAGCGCCCACCCTCTCCCGATCCATCCCGTCTACATCGTAAGTATGTATCAACACAACTCATCTCAACTGCCCAGCCCCCCTCCTCGGCGTCCCTTCCTCGTTCATGATCTCTGGCGTCGGCCCTTTGTTGTACATCATCGCGCAGGCACTCGTTGACGCGCTTCCCTCCCTGCCGCCTATGGGGCTCAACTCGGAGCTGCCGTTGTCCCTTGTGGACGGTTACACCCGCGCGATGCTCGTATGTACGCTCGTACCGCCCGTCGTGCTCCGCAGCCCATTGCCCGCGGTGTCCGACTCCCCCTGGGCGCTCCTACTCTCTTCCTTTGTGCGTACCGCCCTTTGTCTTATTTTTGTCCATGGGTTCGGGGTTACTGATCCCCCCCCCTCTTTCCCATCCCCGTTTCTCACTCTCGCCATCGCTTCACTCACTGTTCTTATCCTACGACAGATCATCACCAACGGCGGCTTCTTCATCACCAACCTCGTCTCCTTCCTCCACCCCACCCCATTGACGTTCACCACCCCCGCCGAACTCCAGCCGTACGGCTGGACGACGACCGATCTGTGGAGCGCCCCGCTCGTCACGGGCATCTACGCCACCCTGACACACGCCCAGCCGTTCTGGGCGGACCTCCACGCCGTGCTCGCGGGTGTACTCGGGAGCACTGGCGGTGTAGGCGTGGGTGTGGGTACGGGTGTGGAAAAGATCGCCCCGTTGGACCCTGAGACGGCGCGTTCGGCGTGTGCGTTGGTGCTTGCCGTGTTGTTTGCCTCGCGTACGGCGAGGCAGTTTGGGTTCGTGTGGAAACGAGGTGGGTTTGGACCCTTTTTTTTAATACCCCTGTCGTGCTTTTTCCCCTACGCTCCATGTATGCTGATCTTTGGTGGGTGCTTAGGTGTGACGGAGAAGATCAAGACAAACTAGGAGGGTGGCGATTTCACTCGAATCTAACAGCGCAACACAAGGCGCAACACACCTTAGAAATGACTTGGGTTACCCAACCGTGTTGATATAACCATGAGACTGAACATGCTGTAATACCGATTAACATGGATGATTTATTTGAAAAGTTACAAAGCCCCGATAGACAGGATGGAGATGCAAAGGGAAAATATAAGAAAGAAAGGGAGAGAGAAAGGACGTGGAATACGATGTGACGTGAGTGTCAGTACAAAGCCCCGGTCAGCATGTTAGCATCATATCAGTAGACGATGAACCGATACAGCAGTTGCGCGTAAAATAAGTATGTGGTGAACGAAATAGTTAGATGAAATGAAGAACGGGGTCATAAAGGGAAGAGATCTAAAAGTGGCGGGAATGTCAGCTTGGAATCGTAGAGAGGCTACTCACATGGCGAGAAATCCATAAAGGACACATATTCTTGCTCAGAAGAGTGTACAGTGGGAGTAGATGCGCTGTCTTCGTTGTCACAATCGCAATGCTGATCGGGATCGAAGCCAGAGTGCGTGCAATGCGGATAGCTAGCCGAGTCGACATTCTCGCTCTCTGCCTCGTGTCGGGCAGTGCCTTGACTCGCCGTGAGGATCTTGCGATCGGGACTTTCGTCCGCCAACCCAATGATATTCCTGTCCCACTTGTAGTAGCAGAACCGGATGTATGGGAGACGAGGCCAGCCACGGGATGGGTGTTTATATTCTCTGAAGCAGTCAGGAACACGATCAAACACGGCCTGCTGAACCTCGGGGTCGATATCCGCCCAGATGGAACGATTGATAGTGATTCCGTCCATCACCTGTAACACATACGCACCCAGGTATTCACAGAGAGGGTTCGGTCTTGTTGCAGAATCGGCCAATTCCAGGAAGACGTTTACGGCGAACTTGGAGGCCACGATATGTTGAGGGTAATAGAATGCAGCACCCTTGTTACACAAGCGCGTCTCGACCGTGAGCGAGGAATCCGTCGGCCGAAAGTCCAAGTCGATACCACGCTGGCGAATGGTGCCCCAGATCGAGTCCTCGGTCGGCACGACATAGGCAAAACCATCGTCACGTCGGGTCAAAGCGTATGGTCCAATGAGATCGCGTGAGCGGATAATAACGGGGGGAATGGGCGCCGGATACACGGAAGACCATTCCGTGCGGAGTGAGTGCTGGACGGCTTCGATGGAGCTGATGGAATAACGGTACGAAAGGAAACATTCGGGCTCCCTGAGCGGAGATGGATAAGGACGCTTAGCATAGTATTTGAATGATTGCTGGTCGTGATCGTCGAGTCCCGTCATGGGAGTATGTCCGCCGGTGAGGGTAAATAGCTTGAGAGGTTCGTTCCAGGCGCATGGGTTGACAGGTTTGGTTTCAGGGCCACTCAAATCCAAACTTGCGCGTTGTATCATGGCCAACACGGGGCTTGGGTACGCATATGTCTCACGGGCGTAGAGGATGCGATCCGAGGTACACCGGGGTTGCGAGTCAGCCAGGGGGTCGTCATATTGAGTCTGATCGCTGTGGTCGTTCGAAGTTGCGTCCGTCAGAGGGTCCGCGAAAGACGTGCAATGGTCCAGCTCCGAGGTAGACCAATAGTTGTTTGATCCGGATGAAGTCGACTGAGAGTTTAACGCATTCGACCACTCCAGCTCGTCTTC
The DNA here is from genome assembly GCA_038092875.1 of Lanmaoa pseudosensibilis. Lineage (NCBI taxonomy): Eukaryota > Fungi > Basidiomycota > Agaricomycetes > Boletales > Boletaceae > Lanmaoa > Lanmaoa pseudosensibilis. Next base: position 18,142 of record JBBPRF010000350.1, on the reverse strand, counting down.
CTCCACACCAGAGGGTACACAACACGGGGTCGGAGGACAGGGTGCGTAATCATCGATGGTGATACACGCTCTTAAAGGGCTGGGAGGGGGAGTAGGCCTGCCACCAAAGTACTCCGGCACAGAATTCACCACAACGGGTGACGGAGGGGCGGGACCCGTGGAAGGATACCGCCAGTCGATAGGCGGAGATTGTGTGTGAAACATGGAGGGCGAGGAAATGGGAGAGCGGAAAGATGAGATGCCCACCAGAACGGGCTGCTTTTATACAGAGCCTCCACAATCGTGGACCATTGTTGTACGAGACACGACAGAGAAGACAGAGAGACAAAGGTGAGTAACGGACCGGTGGACTAGCGGCTGTAGTGGCCCAAAACCGGGGATGCGAGATGGTTTATCACAGCGAGTCTACTCACGAGTGCGCTGGTTCAAGACTGTCCCCTCCAGAAAATTTGGTGTCCACAGTTTCTCGTGCCGTAAGGCATGAACAAACTTGGAATAATTGATCCGTGACGGGCCAGGGAAGCGATTCCGCAACCTGCCGGATCTGCCGAATTAGTCACAGGAGATCAGGCCATGTCGTCAGCCGCGCTGTGGGTCGCGCCGCTCGCAAACCTTTTTCACAACGAGAAAATGTACTATTAGCAGAAACAACAGTACCTATACACAACTAGAACAACAAACACGTCCTCATCGCTACAGCAGCACGGGATGCGAACAGAAACTACCCAAAATCCCGCTTAGCAGCACGAACCAGACTTGGCCGGCGCAGACGAATCAATGGCAACGGGGATGGTGTCGCTGGTCGGCGCCTTGATCGCGTCTGCCGATTGCTCAAGCGACTTGCTCGACATGATCCGATAGATATCTGCCAATGGCGTTAACATCACCCATGATGGGGCCGGGGAGTACACTAACCAGTGAGGATAGTTTGGAAAGCCGACTCGACGTTCGAAGCGTCCAGCGCCGAAGTCTCAATGAACGACAGCTCATTTTCACCTGCAACCACACATGAGTCGAATCATCCAGTGTTATCCAACGCCAGACTGACTTGCAAAGTTCTTTGCCTCTTCCGTAGGGACAGCCCTCAGGTGCTTGAGGTCACTCTTGTTACCAACGAGCATGATCGCAATGTTCGAGTCGGCATGGTCCCGGAGTTCCTTCAACCACCGCGTCACGTTGACGTACGTGGTATGCTTCGAGATATCATACACCAACAGCGCACCGACTGCACCACGATAGTATCTGTCAAAACGATCGTGTGAGCCCAGTACGAAAACAAGGCGGGTCAAGGGCATTTGCGTGTAGGGAAAACTGACGCTGAAGTGATCGCCCGGTACCGTTCTTGTCCTGCAGTATCCCAAATCTGGGCCTTTACGGTCTTACCGTCGACGGTGATGGAGCGGGTCGCGAACTCGACACCGATCGTCGATTTCGAATCCAAGTTGAATTCGTTCCGGGTGAACCGCGAGAGCACTGCGAGATCGTCAACAACGCCCAGCACAAGTTTGGAACGCGCATACAATTTCTGTGGGAAAAGAACGAGGGTCAGAGCGTGCGTACCAAGAAGCGTTTTTCGAAAGGGACGTACGATTTGCCTACTCCAGAGTCACCAATTAGGACGACCTATCCACGTCATGGCTGCGTGAGAGGCTAGGGGTGTAGATGGGGGGAGGACACACCTTAAAAAGATAGTCATAGTTGCTTCCTTCAGCCATGGCGAACAGTTTGTGGGAGCGTCGAGGATGGTATACAACACGGCCGTATGCACTGGAAACTGCGCCCAGTGGTTGGGCAGAGCGGAGTTTCAAAAAAATAGGCACCGTCGACAATAACCACTTTTGTTGAAATTCAGTGCGATAAAAAAAGGTGGTTCTGTCGGTCGCGGCTTGGACCACCCGGAGGACTGTAGGGAGTCATCAGACATAAGTAGGAGCGGCCTTTGTGGGGTGCAGTAACCCGCATCTGAGATCTGACGCGGACGGATTGGGGAAATCCTCTCAGCTCAGTATCATGTGCTTCGACATCGTTCCCAAGTCTCACTCCTCCCGGCATGTCCCAACCAAAACGCATTTGCCAGATCATCAAGGTAAATTCACTGATCCAACCACCCCATGACTTGATAACTATGTCCTGATCGAACGCATATCGATATCCATCCTTGTCCCCTAACTGACACGGATACAGCTCAAACCCGAGCGCGAAGAGGAATACAAAGCCGTCCACGCAGCCGTCTGGCCCACCGTCCTCGCCACCCTTGCCCGGCACCACATCGCCGACTACTCCATCCACCATTATCCCCCTCTCCAACTCCTCGTCGCCACGTTCAAATACACTGGTGAGGACTATGACAAGGACATGGCGGCGATCGCGGCAGACGAGGAGACGCAGCGGTGGTGGAAACTGACAGATGGGATGCAGGAGAGCTTTAATAAAGGCGCGACGGGGAGCGGAGGGGACGTGCCGTGGTGGACGGTAAGTGTGCGAGGTGGGGGCTCGCTGAGTACTGAGTGGCATCGGTCGTTAGGATCTACAGGAAGTGTTCCGCTTCGAAGGTGGTTCATCTTGACCAACTTGGATGGTTGTCCGATCAGCTGTGAATCCGCTCGATGAACATATCAATCTGAAGACCGGCAATATCACGGTTATCTTGAATGATTGAGAGGACGAGTTGACACACTCATTGAGACCTCCAATGTATCACACTCACCGATGAAGTCCGCCCTGACTCCAGCAACATAGATTGCTTCCTCAAACATCACCATGATAGACCATTCAATGTTTAATGTTCAACCTCGACCCCATCCACGGCCCGCACATAATCCGCCTCCACAATCGTATCAAATCCCGTTTCCTCGTCCACCCGATCTGGAATACTCTCCGGATTGATTTCCAGATTGAGAAGCCCACGTAGGATGAGCAGTGCTCCCAACTTGGACGCCACCCTGTTCTCCTCTCTACATTTCGCGCTGTGGATGCCTGAGCAGAGTCAATGTTGTGACGCTATGCTTCGAGGCGAGAGAGGAGGACTTACAATACGCGCAGCCTTCCGCGCACGCACAGCCCTCAACGACGTCGTGGGCTTTGCGCAGAATCTCAGAGGCTATATACGTGGCGTTTGGGGTCACCCTCTACAGTCATCACACCGAATGAGTCGCTGAACCTACCATGATCGAAGCCTTGCGCCGAGGCACCGCTCTTGCCTGACGCGTCATAAAATATAAGCCTACATCGAACCGCACCAACCACGACCGACCATCAGCGAGATCAACGCCACACACCGCATCCTACCTTACCTTGCCGGCCGCTTCCGTCTCGACGCAGTGACCTTGTGCTCCTTCTCGGGAGCCTTGCACTCTGTCCTCAACTCTGCCGCCAATGCAAACTGGTTCATCCACGCGTGACACGCAGAGTGGATTGCTTCGGCAGGTCGTAGGCCTTTGGACCGCATGAGGGTTAAGATAGGCTCTGGGATGTCGAACCAGAATCCGGTGCCTTGGCGTTCCCAGGGAGGCGTGTCGACGTCGACGACGTCCAAGATGCGCTTGTTCCTGAATTGATGTGAGCGTGTGTATACGGGTGCGGGGTACCTCATACCTGATTTTGTAGAAACCTGGAGGATGTTTGGTGTGAGCCTGAGATATGTCGGTGGCGCCAATCAACTTACCATACACGACCGTGACCACATCCACACCTAGAGGTAAAATTGATGGCAAGAATGTGCAACATCTTCTCTGTACACTCACGTCCGAAATATGAGAGGTACGGCGAGTCCGGGATCGCTCTGATGCGCCACGTTTGCTTCGCGTCCACATCGCTACAGCGCTGTCGTCAATAGCCCTTTCTAGACACCTGCAGCGAATGACACACGTAAAGTCCCTACAAGACATGTTGAGCTTTAGGAACCACCCAACGCAAACGACGAGAAAAAAAACGAACCTCGGAGAAGTGATCCAGTTGACGTCCGCCCGGATGAGCTTTGCCATCTTGGTGTCGTGACTCACTTCTTTCACCTGACGACACCTGATCAGCCGCACACACCACGGACTGCATCGACTTACGATGAACGTGAGTCCTTGGTGCATGAACTAGGCAGCGGATATGAGCTCTTTCATAACATCAGAATGAGATGAGATGGCCATACCACGCCTCCTTCGTATACTTCGAACAGCGCCCGCGAGAACTCAATCTCTTCCAATACCTTTGGCACTTCCTTTGTGATATCCACCAGCGTGTATTTCTCATCCTCCGCACCTCGAATCGACACGTGCTTGGCGGGATACGGCAGGAATTTGGGATGTGTATGGTACCTAGCCACACCGAACGTAGCAAAATTGAGGTCCCGGTTCACCTTCCATACCTTGTGCATTCACTCACCAACCGTCTTTATCCCTGCTCAACTTTGCATCACACAGCTCGCCGAGCAATGGGCCAAAGTACACGTGGTCATCTTTGCACAACGGCATCTCCTGCGCCGCACACTGCAAATGCGCCTCGAGGATCACCTTGCTATCGAGATCGACCATGAGGTCGTTCATCGGCTTGTCAAATAAGTCGTCAGGGTGTTGAACATAGTGTTGGTCAATGGGAAGGTTGTCCGCGACGAGGACTGCGAGCGAGTCGCGCGTCCTGCGACCCGCTCGTCCGGCTTGTTGGCGCTGGAGCGGTGGTGTTGGGTGTCACATTCTCGCTCTGGATATAGACAGGGGAAACGACACACGAAATTCGCTATTCCGTATGGAAATCCGAGCATGATGACAGCGTCCAGAACACCGATGTCGACTCCGAGTTCGAGAGCATTCGTTGCAACGATCCCGAGAAGGTTCCCGGAGAAGGCTTCATTCTCGATGCGCCGTCGGTCCTATGAAGATCGGTCAGCTTGACTGCGAGAAGACAACGGGGCAGAGGACCACCTCTTGAGAGTAGCCTGAGGAAAGGTGGGGTGGATATCATACGGCAAGATGCTGAATTAGGTATGCCACGCACCTCCGCGGTATGGCATGACTTTGCTAAGGATGTCCAACCGGCCCTCCGCACTAAGGTCCGTGCGAAGCGTCTTCATTGCCTACTCCACAACGTCAGCATTTTTTTCCAGCAAAGAATACAACTACTGCTCACCAACTCGCACGCTTTGCGGATCTAGAATGTGCGCACTTAAACATAAGTTCACATCATTTCAGTCGAACCCCAACCTACCTACCTTGCAAAAGAGAATCACTCGAATCCCCCGCTTCATCAAAAACCGCATCAATCCAGTTGCCTCTGATATCGAACTACTTCGCCCCAGCTGCGGTGCTTGGTCGTCCACGAATGGCGGGTCCCACACGATGTAGTCCTTGATCCCAGATGGAGCACCGTCTTCCGTGACTTCCTCCACTCCCTGCGTGATCGGGCTAAGCTTGGGGTTTGAATCATGACACGATATGTACCTCGACGCCAAAGAGACGTTTCATGTGTTGTGCCGGTTTTGCGATCGTCGCACTGCAAGATACGAATACAATACCTCGATCTTGCCCCCACGTGTTCCTTTAGACAAGCCCAGTCCGACTCTTGAGTGAGAGGTACTTACTGCCAATGGCCGCACAGACTCTGCGGAATCTTCGGATAACGTGTGCGACATGGCTAAAGGAGCATCAGTGTCGAAGCTCACAATCGGTTCGAAACGGTGTACCTCCCAAACAGGTCGGCATAGTAATGCAGCTCGTCGACGGCCACGAGCCTGAGGTTCCCCAGGAACCTGCGAAGTCACCAATCAGTGGCGAGGATCGTAGGACGAGCTTGATGAGACCACAAACGATCTCCAGAGTTCTTCATGGGGCAAGATCGATGCATGTATCGTGTCCTAGATGCAATTAAGTTTAGGCCTATTCCATCTCGCATATTGCTTACAAAGTTGGTGAATATGACAGACGCGCGCTCCCGAATCTCTGCCAACCCATGTTATCACTGCTACGCACAAGTAAAAGGGAAAAAGTAAACGAACCAGCTCTACGTTCCTGCGGCGTGTCGCCGTCGTAGGTCGCTACTTTGATGTGTCGAAGTCCAGGACAAGACCATAGCAGCTGCTCCAATGCTGTTCTTTGGTCTTGCGCCAGAGCCTAGAGCACGAAAATTTGACCAAAATAACACAGGTTCTCCTTTTCAAACTCACCTTGGTTGGGTATATAAAGATAGCGGTTGCGGTGGGATCCTCTTCCAATAGTCTCAGTAGAGGAACCTACCTATGTGTCAAATCCCAGAAGGGTTTCAAGCATTGACATCCGAGTACCTGGTATATAATACTCTTCCCAGAAGCAGTACTGGTCGAAACGATAACATGGCGCTTTCCTGCGATTGCATTGATAGCAGTCGCCTGATGCAGATACAACGAATTGATCTTCCTCGAATCACGAAGCGCTTGTTGGATCGTCTCAGAAAGTGGCTCGTCAAGACTTCCTGTGAACATCTCCTATTTGAAACTCGAAGCCCGTGAAGCAAAGTGTGACCTACCTTGTCTCGCTTCTCTCGCCTCTAAAGTACGGCGGTCTACAATTTGGCCCTTGTACCATTCCTGATCTTGAATTTCCTGGATGACTTCGTCGATGGAAGGCCGTTCCTCCGGACCTGGGATGGTCAGCCCGTCACCGAGCGGCGTAGCTCTGGTGCAGCCATCGGATTTTGGGTTGACGGGGATGTGGTCCCTGGCAGCAGCTTGGAGAAGAACGACCGGGTCTTCACCTACAGGCGTCGCGGCGAGAAGTCTGTGGAAACATTCCAAAAAAAGTGCAAGTATACCAAACAACCAACCTACTCATCGACAGCACGCGTGAATCGTTCGTCACGGTGTTCAATCAGTTTCTTCGTCTGAGCAGGTGTCATCGCAGGCGGAAGCGATAACCCAGTGCTGAAGAATGAAATCATCATCACCATCATCATACGTGCGTGTGCGCATCAATATCAAACCCACCCAGGCTGCTCCTTCTTCCCCCTTGAATTCTCCGCGAACTCGAGTATCAAAACGTGCTCCTCTTCTTCTATGCCAGGAAGCTGGGATGAAGAAGGTATGGAAAAGTCAGGGCTCCGACGTCCGCCGCGTTGCTGTTGAGAGAGCGTTTCGGCGTGTATGCGTAGCTCATTGCGGGGTATGTACGCGAATTTGATGAGATCGGGTAGGAGTGCTCTGGGTGCGAGTCAGTGGGCATGGACATGAGAATTGGCAGCACGCACTTGAGTTCGGCAACTTTGGCAAGATCGAGTGGTCTGTTAGGATCGGATATGTCAGTCAAACGTCGGTAGGAAGGCGATACTCATCCAACCTTTTCAGCAGCCCTTCCACGGAGGAACGTATCACTGGAAAGGTGGCTGTTAAATTCTTTCGCGAAGATACGAACGCAAGGACAGTGTTGAGAGCCTGACCCGTCGATATGGTCTAAGTAAGTGGAACACCCGAAAATCCGGCGGCTAACTCACCTTGAAAACCTACACACCATGACACCGTAAGCAAGCTCTGCGTGACCTGGAACTGTGCATACCTTGGCGAGCTTCGAGCGAAATCCCTCAAAACCAGCAAAATGCAGAATTTTAGCTTTAACTCACGTCCTGGAAGTATTCGGGCCATGCAACGGGCTCCGAGTCTTGTTTCTGCTTCCCCTTCGCCCTGGCAGACGTTTTTAGCTTTTTGGATAGCCTACTGCTAGCGCTAGATAGTTCCCTGCGCTTCATGGTTGTTTTATGGGCCACAGACAACTGTTTAGTCGACGCGTTGAGACTAATATGAGGTGACGCGACGCGATACGTGACGTGACAAACGTTACTGCTTTGTAACAATGCTAACAAGTGGCAAGGCGTGGCAGGACCATGTTGGAGCCCCCGTAGATCAACTGTTGAGTCTGTCGGATGAACTCGTCCGATGGACTCAACTGTTGATCCACGGGATGGTGGGTTGCGCCAAGGGCACGAGAACATTGAGGGTGTGTGAATTGTGAATCGATACTTATCGATAAGGCGAGCGCATACTATTCAAGGCGCCATTGGGACTCGGAATTGCCGACAACGACGCTGCTGTCGACCTTGATAAGGTCGGCCCTTGGAGCATATAAACAGTAAGTATGTACTACCTAGTACCGATGTCCCTGAGTCTCTCCCGAAGTGAAATGGATTTGATCCAGTAGGAGTCTTCTCTGTAACGCGCTGAATTCCTCCGGAAGGCAACATTTCTTCTCGATTCGATTCAGCACCTTTCCGCGGTAGCTAGTAGGTGCGATCTGTTGTGCAGGCCCTATGTGACAAGTAGCCGAGTCAGGCGGTCGCTGGTTGCGAAACGGTGACAGGAACAGATAGGAACGCGATGAGGCTGGTCCAAGGGTATTTAAACCCCAGCTACTCGATGCATCCCTCAGTCTCCTCCGAACTCAAGCTGGGACTTTACCCACTGATTCTTCTGTGTGACTTCGTCACACTCCATCACTCTAGTCTCTGATTTTCTAGGTTTCCGTCCCTTCGTAATAAGGCCCTTGTTAATCAAGTGCTTGATTGGATTGACAGTTGCCTCCGAGTCGCTAGTCGCGCTCGTCGTCAAGCGTGCAGCCTCGGCGACACGATCGGGGGTGCGTTCTCTTTGTTTCGCGTATCGGGTAGTCTGATTTCAGTCAGCGCCGCTCGTCGAGCATCTGCGTCGATCTCCCGACTGCTCAGCTGGGCCATTCCCCAGTTACGTGGGTCGATACCCTTTCCTTTGGACTGTGAGGGCTCCTGCTCACAGGTCGTCTCAAGTCGTCACCGCAAGCAGCGGCTACGGCTATCGTTCTTTGTTGGATTCTTTCACGGTCCTCCTCGGTCAAGCCCTGCCCAGCTGCCCGAAGGTTTTCGCTACGCGGTTTCATGACGACGCTACTGGGTCTCTGACGCGAACAAGGGGTGATCCGCTCCCCTTACGTCGTCTAACAGTAGTCCACTGTTCTGTGTCATTTCCATCCCCATTGTCTGGGGTCACTGCTTCGTACTGCCCAGGTAGCCTAGGTACAGTATCAAAGTGATAGCAGCGGTAATCGCTCGTTTTTTTAATTCTCAGAGCCATCTAACGACCTGGTCTCGCGGCGGCGGCCTCACGATAAGATCGCTGAGCAGCGGCACGCGTATCTCCGACTTGCTCGCCTGACGGTGCAAGATCGGGGGATAGACGGGGTGCAGAGGACTCACTCAGAGTACGACAACGTGGAGCCGTCGGAGATAATCCCGGGTTCACGGTCGCGCTGCGAAGAGCGAAGCGACGCATGTCGACATCGAGATGGTTTTGAGGTTGGCGGTTGTTCCTAACGGTGGTTGGTTCGTGCCAAACCTCGTCGAAACCAGACGGTCGATGGTAGAGAGGAGTAGAGACGTTAATACAGATAGGACTTGTGGAATTAAAAAAGAGCTGGATCAAGTCCCTTTCACTTTCGGGAGAAACTGCCAGTATACATACTGTATAGCAGTATACTGTCGATCAACAGTCAAGCTTTCAAGTCCGAATCGGGTGACGACGCATGAGTCGTGCCGCTTAGTCATATCTTACATGTTTTTTCTTCTCAATTCATCCAGCACGCATCATGCCCCTCCTTGCTCGCGTCGTTCCCAAGTCGTCTCTAAACCCCATCCGAGTCCACCCACCTCCACTCACTAAAAAGCAAGAAAAGGCACTTAAAGAGCCACTTATCAAGCTCATGCAAAAGCGACAAGAGGAGGTGGGCGAGTCCTGGCCGCAGAATCTACGCATTGAGCCTCTCATCTCGAGAAGAAAGATTGGGAATGCGCCAAAGTCGCTGAGGTCGACGTTGAAAAAGATGTTGACAGAGCGGTGAGGGTGTTGGGTGCTCGTGTTCGTTTCGGGCACAGTCGAGGTCGGATGTGCTGTATTCATTTACATCGGATCGGCTAACCTGACGACCGTTGCAGATCTCTGACTTTCAGATTCCAAGTTGGCTACAATTATTGTCTGCTACAGTAGACTTTCTCATAATGCATACGACTTGCGCCAGCATTTCGCTCATGCATTATGAGATTTGGTTCGTTCGATGTGCAGTGCTGAGTACCACACTTCGTAGGATACCCACATCTTTCGAAGTTGGTCGATGACACAAAGTTTGTAAGTCGACTTTCTAGCGGAGTTCCGTGTAAGCCGTTTCACATGCGTTTGAGCCCTGGCTTCTGAGCAATACCGTCATTGAGAATACCAACAATGTTCCGGAACACCTACATCTTTTCAAGGTGCCAGAGCGGTCGGACGTTAGAGTTGGTATCATTGGTCTCGTCGAAGAGTCTGTTCCACAGCTCTAGGATTGACATACCATGACCGTTCCACAGGGCCTTGATCAGCACGATATCAGCATAGCCACCTAATTTCAAGTTCAGGGACACGGCAAAGGCTGGTAGAAAACTGTCACAGCGGTTGCGCGGGGAGCATCGATGCAACCTTATTATCGCATTGACTCAGGCTCGGTAGGAGATCCCCATCCATGCACTTGAAGGTGTCGCTGATACATTTCGTAGGATCCCAAATGTAACATCATGACTCGCCGAAACAAAAATATTTGTTCGCCATTATCACCATAGGACATCCAGCTAAGGATTTATTAGCTTCGTCTCCCTCTGCTCAAAGAACACATTCCATGGCTGGGGAACACGGTGTGGTCATCATCTTGGGCGGCCACGACCACCTCTACTTCGTATCGAAAGGTGCGACCACCTGGGAGGGATACGACGTTTCAAAGTCGAGCATTGAATCTGAAGGGGACGATGGTGACATACTGATAGTCGAGCGGGACAGACTTCAGAGAACTGAGCGAGCTTACACTAGAGCTCGAAGATACCCCTCCAGGTAGCGTTAGGAAGAAAGCGGTCAAAGCTGTCCAGTGTTCACTGTTACCTCTTCCGCAACAAGCGCTCCTATGACCATGCCGTCGACGACTCTATTTGTCAACGTGAAGAAAAGGAAAGGTCGCCCCGTCTTATCATCCCCATGCGCCTGGTCTCGTCTCTCCGCTCATCCTCTCCATAGAAATGGCAGAGCGTCCCAACGACATCGCTTACGCACACGATGTCACTTAGTACGACTTTAATTACCCTCCGCCTGCTTTGACGTTCGCACCCCCCATCGCCACCCCTCTCCCGACAGTCTCAGCCAGCTCAGTCTCGCGGGTATGCCCGGTCTTCCCGCCTCTTCCCAGCCCTTTTCACACGACCCCACACGACCCCACCCCTGCCATCATCATTCATCGGGTCCATATCCTTCCCCACCCGCCTCTCTGACCAGGCAGCAGTCTCAGTATCCTTCCCTGCACTCGTCTTTGCCCACCTCTCAATCTGCTGGTCCTTATCCCACCAATCAAATCCCATCCTCTCACAACCGTCCCGTGTCGTCCTCCACACCACACAAGTTCTCCTGGCTCGTTCTTCTTCCTACACCCCCACCCCCACTGTCGATTCATCCGTCTCCCTTCAAACTCCTCTCCATCCCACTCCACCCCTCGATCCAATCTCGCCGCACTCTTCCGGTTCCACCCTTTCCAATGCAACCCACTGTCACCTCCCTGTCAGACTCGCTTGCACAGTTTGCCTATGTTCGTGTACCCACTGTGGTTCACTCGCAAACCCAGGTTCTGCTGCAAACGCCCCCCTAATAAGAGACTACCTTGGCCTCTTGGCGTGTACAGACAACCCGGCGCCAGCTGGAATGGTGGGCCTCCTACGTTTGTCCCGGCGACAAGATCAACGTCGAGCTTGATATCAGCAGGCGGTCGAGAAGCTGTGTATTGGAAGCCGTGACGCGGGAGCGACATGGGGACGATGGTGTGTGGATCGTCAGGCTGTTGTTGGACGTTGTGAGGATGGACAGGAAGTATGTGAATGGTCCCATTCGGCCGAGAATGAGAACTTTTTGATGTCTTGCCTGGTCGTAGGTGGTGATGATGGCCAACAAGGATGTCCAACCACTCTTGCCCATGTTCTCTTCTGACTTTTTGGTATCAATGCAGGAGGCTTCGAGGAGTGTCACTCAAGATGCAAATTTATTGGAGTATGAGGTGCTGGCAGAGTGGGGGTGGGAGATATGTGTAGAGAATGGTGTTTACTCTGAGAGACCATAATCTAATAATCTAATCTATGGATGCTATTCAGACTGTATTGCCTTCTCCTTCCCCTTTCCCTTCCCAATATTCTTGTGATGTGTGATCCCTGCAAGAAGGTCATGGTAGTGTACAATAACAGCAATAGCATTGGTGTAGACAGTCTCAACATCCAATATCCTCATGGAAAAGAACTTGGACCCTTTGAAGGCAGCAACACCTGGTGTGTTTTTAGGGTGTCTACCATACCTATATGTCTCTGCCACAATACTGCCAACTGCTGCAAAATGATAACAATTCAGATCAAATGCAGTGTACCTTTGATGGTTGATGGATATGATGCACAAGAGTGCTATGATCTCATGGAGGGGGGGTGGGGGAAAACATGCCCAGATGAGTGTCCTGACCACCATGGCAGATGTGTACATGTTGACATGGGAATCTGACAAAAGGGATAGGGTATCCTCAGCAGGCCCACTTTTCTTGGCAGCAACCCAGCCATTCTCGTCGATACCACGCTGTACCACAACATGAAACACTATTCTATAATACCATTACTTGTCAGATAAAAGCTGAAATCAGTTGATGACATACCCTGTGGAAGGTTTTAGAACCTTGAGGTGAAGAAATTCATGCTGGTAATCTTCCAACATGTGCTTGCGATGTGTCAGCCTGATGACTTGGAGTTCTGTGCTGGGACTCAAAGGTGGTAAGACCAGATCGGCCCAGACAGGAATTGAAGTCATGATTGTTGTTGTTGGAACCTCCTGGAATATATCGTGTCGGATTATGCAAGTGTGTGTGCAGCTGCCACTATACAGTTTACCTTTTCGTACTTACATTCTTGTGGCATGAGCCATTCCTTTTTCTATTCACTAGATACTAACTGTCCATTCCACGGACGTGATCATTCTTTGTACGCAAGTAACTCTACTCACCCTTTCCTTTCACCCTAGAATTACTGTTTTCATACCACGTACCCTGATATAAATACCTACGAGTATATAGCCGCCCTGCTGAAGTGTCTCTCCCCTCAGTCTGTTGACCCGCGCAACAACTGAGGTGAGCCACTTCTCGTATACCATCCCTATATCAATGTACTTACATCATACCTAGTTTCCCTTGTCTAGGTAAATTCATACAGTCCGTTGACCCGCACAATGACTGAGTTTCCCTCATCTAGAAATCACAGGTTATGAGCCCTGCTGCTTCACAGTAAATCGAAATATACTCACCATGTTGACCACTGTACCCATTACCACCGATACACTCCCCAGCAATGTGCCCAAACTTGATGTCAAAGGCACGAACTGGGCAATTTTTGCTTTCCGTTTCCAGACTGCTGTTGAAGCAAAGGAAATGTGGGGTCACTTCGATGGGACTGCCACAAAACCAACGTTCAATGGCACCCTGGCACCAGCTGAAATAGAAGTACTTGCAAAGTGGAAGAAGAATGAGGGTATTTCGAAGCATCTACTCACTCAGCGCATTTCTGATTCGACTGCACTGAAAATCCGCAAGATCCAAACTGTAAAGGAGATGTGGGCAGAAATCGAGCACGAGTATACCGAGAAGGGCACTTATGCACAGATGGACCTACATATGCAGTTCCTGGACTCCAAAATGACAAAGGGCGGTGACATTCGCCAGTTCCTAGACGGTCTGCAAACAAAGCATGAGGAGTTAGCATCTGTGGATGTTGAAATCGATGAGAAGGATTACCGTTTGATGATCATAAAGTCCCTTCCCAACTTCCTCGCCAACTTCACATCAAGCCAGCTTGCGGCTGCTTGCCTCTACGCATCGATTAAAACCATAGAACCTGACATCCTCATCTCCATCATCAGCGAAGAAGCGGAACGACAAAAAATGAAACACTCCAGTCATACCAATGCAAAGGACCATGATGAGGCAATGGCCATGACTGCGCCCAGTCGAGGATGAGGCAGAGGCAGACAACCTCCACGTGGTGACTGCCCGAAACGCAAGTGTTGGACCTGTGGTTCTGAAGAGCATTTAGCAAGGGACCATGACAAAAGTGAGAAGAAAGTGACTTCCACTTACAATGCCCACGCAGTAGTCGATGATAACTCCAAAGACGGCGTATTTGGAGTAGTCGAGGATGATGAGTCCCTTCCTGACCTGCTGACAAAGGAATCAGACAGCGATGATGAACATGGAGACCTACCTGATAGAATGCAGAATGTATCTGATGATGACGATGACTGGTTCTCAGTTGCTGGCGATGACAGCCCATGGGGCTGCAGATGGGATGACAAGGAGTTTTGAGCGCGTAAGGCTGATGACGAGATGTCAAGCAGCTGCGCTGACCCTTGCCCCAACACTGAAAGCAACCTGGAGAACACTGCTATGGAGGTTAGCGACTGCAGCAATGAAACCGCCTGCGTTGAGCTATATGATTCGGGCACTACGCATCACATCATCCCAGACCGAGACCACATGATAAACGTCCAAGATATCCCACCAAAGTCTTTCACTGCGGCGAACAAACAGAAGTTCAGTGCCACGGGTGTAGGTGACCTGATTATAGAAGTGCCGAATGGCATTGAGGTCTCAAAATTGCGCCTAACAGAGGTTTTGTACTCACCCGAAGTGGGGTACACGCTCGTGTTGATTGGCTGTCTTGATGAGCTTGGCCTCTCAACGACTTTTGCAAAAGGGTATTGCACAATCTGTGATGCTGATGGAGAAACGATCAGGCACATACCACGATTGGCAAAGGGCCTGTATCGAGTTGTACATGAAGGGGAGCATGCTGCTGCTGCAACGGAATGACTCACCATGATGGAGTTCCACTGATGAATGGGTCATATCATGCCAAATGTTGCTCGCCGTCTTGCTGAAATGGGTCTTGTCAGTGGCCTCAAATTCGACCTAAGCGAGCTGGATACCTTCTGTGAGTCATGCATCTATGGAAAGGCCATGCGCAAGCCCATAGCCAAGCAGCGCGGGAGTCCGTGAGCCAATGCCATCGGTAACATTGTCTATTCTGATGTTTGGGGGCCATCACCTGTCACTACACTTGGTGGAAAGCACTACTATGTAACCTTCACGGATGACAACACACAACTTACCCATTTTCACCTCTTGTGTCAAAAGAGTGAGACATTCAATGCCTACCGTGGCTTTGAGACATGGCTAGACCGACAGCTAGCGGCGAAAATCAAATTGCTTCACTCGGATTGAGGGGGAGAGTACCAAAGCAAAGTGTTTGTACTTTACCTTCAGTCACAGGGAATGGTGCAGCGCTTGACCGCACATGATATGCCACAGCACAACAGAGTGGCTGAGCGGCTGAACCAAACTATCCTCAAGAAAGTCTGTGCAATGTTGCACGTAAGTGGGCTACTGAAATTCCTGTGGGGAGAGGCCGCACATCATGCCGTATGGTTAAAGAATCAGACACCTACCAAGGTACTGGCAGGCAAATTGCTGTATGAGGTTGTGCTGGGCAAGACGCCTGACTTGAGCAAATTGCACAAGTGGGGATCGCCCGTCTTTGTCAAAATGGGCGCTGGATCGAAGCTAGGGGGGAGAGTTGAGCAAGGGAAGTGGATGGGGATTGACGACCGCACTGAAAACGCTTACCGTGTGTATTGGCTGTCAAAACACACCATGACTGTTGAGCGCAATGTGCATTTCGATGCTGCGCCATGTGCCATTGAGGGGGAGGAACCACTTACCATTTTAGGCACTGGCACACTAGCGCAGTGACCCCTTTCCGTCATTGCTACTAAGCCACCCCTTATGCCTATTGACACGTCCACACAGCCCCCTGGCAAACCCCGCTACCATGCCATCCACTGCCACTCATCCTGTCACGCCGCTATCACCGCTTACCCCACTACCCTCACCATTCGCCTCTCCGCCACTCCATTCCAAGGACCTACCAGATGACAATGAGGAACTGTGGGCCAAACGAATCTGAAAGCCCAGCCAACGAATCCTTGACATCATAAATGGCAAGGCCGCGGCCACAGCACTCTCTCGAGGCATTCAAGCGCCCGACTCCATTGATGAAGAATCTCCTGCACCAACCAAACCAGTCACTTACAAAGGCACAGGTCAGGCCGAGCATTTGCTCGCCGTATCCGTGAGTGACGACTATGACGAGCAAGAGCTAACCATGCTCGTCAATGATGCCATAGCCAAAGCAGAGGCTCTCAAGCCCACCATGCTCACTGAAGCAAGACGATGCCCAGACTGGCCGAAATGGGAAGGAGGCATTCGCGAAGAGCTGGATATGCTCACAAAAGCCGGTACCTGGGAACTCGGCAACCTCCTGCCTGGAGCAAACCTAGTCGGCTCGAAGTGGGTTTTCTGCGCAAAAAAGGATGCTGCTGGAAACATCGTCTGTTACAAGGCACACCTAGTCGCTCAAGGTTATTCGCAGGTACCCGGCATCGACTATTTTGACACATATGCCCCCATCACCAAGCTTGCCTCTATCCATACCGTCCTCGCCCTTGCTGCTTGCCACAATCTCAAACTGCACCAGATCGATATCAAAGATGCATACCTCAATGGAGAACTGAACAGCAATGAGCGTATATACATGCATCAGCCGCCTGGTTACGCTGATCCTGACCACCCACGCAAGGTTTGCCACCTGCAGAAAACCCTCTACGGACTCAAACAGAGCGGTAGACAATGGTACCAAAAACTCATCAAAATTTTAGTGACGAAGCTTCATTTTAAGCAGTGCGCTGTTGACCAGGCTGTTTTCGTCAAGCACATTGGGACCTCCCTCACCATCATCGTCGTACATGTTGACGACTGCACTATTGCAGCCACCTCATCCAAGCTCATAGCAGATGTCAAAACCAAACTTGCGAAGTTCATCAAGGTGACCGACCTTGGCGAGCTCCATTGGTTGCTCGGAATTGAGGTAATGCGCAACTGCGACGAGTGCACCCTTTCCCTTTCACAATGCACGTACATCGATGCCATCCTCCGCTGCTTCAACTTCAATGAGTTAAAGCCCCTCTCAACACCGATGGACCCAAGCACCAAGCTTTCCACCAGTCAATCTCCATTGACTGCAGCATGTCCCATACCAAGAAGCCGTCGGATCACTAATGTATGCAGCGCTTGGCACGCGCCCAGACATTTCGTATGCCATCTCGCAAGTCTTGCACTTTTTCTCTAACTACGGACAAGCCCACTGGGACGCAGTGAAGCGTATCTATCGCTATTTAACTGGGACAAAGCACCTTCTCCTACAGTACAGAGGGGAAGAGAGGCCATTATTGGGTTATACTGACACAGACGGTAGCGTCACTGAGGACTGTCGGGCCGTATCAGGCTACACTTTCCTTATCAACGGAGGCGCTGTATCCTGGAGCTCCAAGCAACAAGAAATCGTGTCGCTCTCCATGACTGAAAGTGAGTATGTCAGGGCCACACACGCAGCAAAGGAAGCGCTGTGGCTCTGCACTCTTATTTCCAGTGTATTTGCTCCGCTTGAGGAACCAACGACCTTATTCTCAGACAATCAATCGGCGATTGCACTTGCGAAAGACCATCAGTATCATGCCCACACCAAACACATCGACATGTGTTTCCACTTCATTCACTGGATCATCGATGATGGCAAAATTCGCCTTGTTTTCTGTCCCACTGGCGATATGGTCACAGACGTCTTCACCAAAGCTTTACCATCACCGAAGGTCAAACATTTCACCTTGCAACTCAGACTATGCGCAGCTTGAGGGGGAGTGTCGGATTATGCAAGCATGCACACAGCTGCCACTATACAGTTTACCTTTTTGTACTTACATTCTTGTGGCACAAGCCATTCCTTTTTCTATTTGCTAGATACTAACCGTCCATTCCACGGACGTGATCATTCTTCATACACAAGTAACTCTACTCACCCTTTCCTTTCACCCTAGAATTACTGTTTTCATACCACGTACCCTGATATAAATACCTACGAGTATATAGCCGCCCTGCTGAAGTGTCTCTCCCCTCAGCCTGTTGACCCGTGCAACAACTGAGGTGAGCCACTTCTCGTATACCATCCCTATATCAATGTACTTACG
>JBBPRF010000349.1:0-28782 GCA_038092875.1 Lanmaoa pseudosensibilis | reverse complement strand
TGGTTATCGCTGGGATGATTGCGTTGCTCCCGTTGGGTCCTAATTATTACCTTGGGATTGGGGACGAGTTAGGAGTGCTGCGTGCGGTACTAGCAGCGCTTCTTGTTGGTGTGGCAGCTGGAATGGTGTGCGTTAGTTGGTGGCTTTTGGTCGTTCTCATGTGGCCACTCAGGTTGCTGGGCAGAGGTTTTATTCAAAGGTACGATAGGATAACTAATTCTCTATCTTCGAGGTAACGATCGGAGAGCAGGAAACCTGAAGACATCGGTGTGCGACGAAGCACAGTTATCTCCATGGCCCTCGTACTGGCGTTCATATTGCTGTTCGTGCCGTGGCAGGTGGCCTTCCTCGGATGCTGGGTCATCCAACTCCTCAACTGCAACGCGACGTCTCGACCGAAGCCGTATCCGGGTTCTGTCCCGACGTTAGCAAGTACACCTACGAACCACACACCCGTACCTGAACAGGATGACAAACCATCTGACGAAAATGATTCGCCAGCAGATCGCTCGAGCCCATCTCGCAGCCGATCACCCAGTATACACAGCCACACGCTCAAACCCACGTTTGCGAATGCGTACAACCAGAACACACATCTACTGTTGCTCATGACGTGGCTCCTGCCGCTGGTTGCACCTGTCTTGGCGGTATGGGTGCGAACGATCCAGACGGCGGGGTACACGACACCGTTCAACGGCGATCACAACGTGCTCAAAGTTGCCCCGGTGTTGATGCTCGTGGATCTCTTGGGACGTGGACGACCACTTGACACGACGTGCGTGTGTTTCTCTCTTTTCTGTTTTGCCGTTCTGAACCCATGATGATTGTGGATCGGTTGTGGCTTACAGGGGGCCACGGCAATTTCCAGCGCGATGGGGATGGGTTGTCGTGGCTGTGGTCGCGTTTCTGATGGGTGGACGGAGGGCTTATGTGGTGTATGATGCGGCTGGTGTTCAGATGGCGATCGTGTCGCTTTTCCAGATGAAGGCGTGGCTTTATGGACGATGATGATGGGCTCATTACATGTTGCGCGGGGTTGTGGGGGGTTTAATTATACCGACGCTCTCTGGTTGTACTTTCTGATCAAAGAACTATTTTGAAGCTCGCGGCTAATGCAGCGCTGTTGGATGTCTGATCATGAGTTGCTATGATACTCCCTACAGTGAGTCGGAGCAGTATCCTGGTCGATTTTTCTGAATCGGTCCCGGGTCTTTTCGATGCATAAGCAGGTTCGGCCGAGTCAGGTCTACATAGGTTGATACACCACGCTCTCCGGTCAGGTCATTCGGTCTTGTTGCATTCAAGGGTTTGGTAAATAGTTACAAACGCGGTCATCTATTTCCGTAAATTGGCCCACCGGTGGTAAAGGAGAAAGTTTTTTTGAGCGTTAGTCACTGGAGCACATGCTTCAAGAACTCTTTGAGGTCCTCGAATATTCGTTCGCATGCCTCATGCCCAAGTGATCTGTATGATCTGAAACTTAACCCTGCCGCACCGAGTTTGTCCGCACCCGGCGAGTAGCTCCGCGGAATTGACGTCTCGAGTGTCAGATTCTCAAGAGCGGGTACACCCAGGTCGTTCGTGAGTGTTTTGCTCATTCTCTGGCCCAGACTGTAGGGCACGACGACATCCTCAGTGCCGTGACACATGAGTATTGGTGTCGTGGTCAAGTGGGGGGAAACCATCTGAGAAAAGCCCGTCAGCGTTATCCCGTATTTCAAGGCAAGGAGGAAAAGGGCAACTTTTGGAAACGCGTCCTGTAGTGGCATCCAACCGCTCAACACGGCCACTCCGCCGAGCTTCCAACCACGTTTTCCCTCGAACAGTCCGTCCTCCCCTCGGGCGGTCAGTCCTGCTAAAAGCGACATGCACCCGCCCTGACTGAATCCAGCGACGACGATGCGTTCGGCTGGTATACCGATGTCGATCTCGTCCTGGATATGCTTGTCGATCGTGCGGGCCGAGTCGAGCATGCCGTCGCGGTCTTCATTCTTGTCTCCCAAATCCCACGAGAGCAGATCGAACCAAGCAGGCATCATGAAATCGGCGTTGGCAGTGATCTTACGGCTTGGAGCGTTGGGAAGCAGCCACTTGACGTGGGGTAGTTCGTCTTTGATCAGTCTTGCGATGGGGAGCCAACCTTTGCCGCTGTCGCCAAGGCCCTGCAGAGGTGGATGTAAGCAATACCGGGGGGATGAGGAGGCAAAGAAAGCATACGTGCAAGAAGATGACAGTTGCAGTGTGTTTTGCGAGAGGTTTGACGACCTCGTAGGGTCCGCTGAGAGAAGGAATGACTCTAGTGGCCATAATCAACGATCGAGGGGGATGATTTCAACGATTCAAATCTAAGGAGACGAGGGAGGATAGTTTACACTAATCAAATCCAAAACAAGACTTATGGTAAATAGTAACAAATGACGTCGACATAGGCCAAGATCTTACATGCCTCTTGAACAACACTTTACAGGTAAACTTCAGACAGCCAACTCTCCACCCGTCGCGCATTTGGTGCGAGTTCAAGACGTTCACCCGGACCGGCACCCGAGCAATCATCACGTGATCTAAGCGGGAGTGGGCCAACATGTGTTATTCATTTTCTAGTATTGATTTAGCTATGCTCTCAGGCGCATGAACTCCCGGTCCCCGGTCAAGTGAACTGGATCGTGGCAGTCCCCAATTGACCACTTGACCCGTCAAGACCCTCGTTTCTTTGCAACAAGGTGTTGTCTATTTTGTCCGCAGTCTCGGTTCTTTTCATTGTATGATGTGCTCAAACAGCCCACCGTAATAAACCTTCGGAGTCACGAGATGGCATCTCCATTTGACGACCCACCGCTGCTTTCAACTTCGCCTTCCTCGATTAGAGGCGTGTCTCCCACGAAACGGAGGAGTGACAGAGACACTTCCAGCCTGAGCGATTCTATCGAGCCTGCCCTACGTGCCCGTGGATCACCAACACTGACACGTTCTTTGGACCCTAATGACCCTGATGCTCGTGAACGACAACGAACTATGGACGTAGATATCGCGCTACATCTCTCCCGTGCGCGGAGGGAGACGATCGTGGCTACCTCTCCCTTTGATGGCCCTCTAACAGAACCCGAGCTTCCGTTCGACTCATTCTCAGCCGTCGAACAACATGACTTTCAGTTGGCTCGCGGGGAGGAACCACATGCGTTCGACCATGACACTATTCACGGCAGTCATGTCGCACGGGGTTCGACTCCTCTAGACCTCAGACTAAACGAGCCCCAGAACCCTTCCCTCTTCACTGCCATCGAGAGCCAGTATTCGCTACCGAACCGTCAAGATCCGGTGCGTCAAGTCAGTTCTCCCCGGTCTGTATTCGACTTTGCGCCTCTCGAGAGATTTGCCGCAGAAGAGAAGGAGAGTTTAGGTCTTACATCGTCTTGCGATTCGCCCATGATTAGGATTCGGCATCCGAAGCCATATAGGGATGACGGGCAGCCAGGGTCGTTTCCACTACCTGGCAGTGGAGCATTTGATTTATCTGGTGGGACAACCGCTGTTCCTCCGCGCCCAGGTGCTCGTCAACGTAAGCTTAGCGAAAGCGCGCCTCTTCCTCGACCCCATCGCAGAAATGGCAGGGGAAAAGTAGCGCTTTTCGAACATCAGGCGAGCGAGCCAGTCTCAGGTTTTCCGGCGAGGCTGATCCCTACCGGCCAGCTTAGCGTGGTCCCCTCGTCCGAGGACGTCTCTGGCATTTTCTACCAATTCGCATCACCACCTCCGACGGGTATCGGTGGTATCGCATCCCCAGGTCATGATAGACCGTATAGATTCTCGTTCTATTCCAACGCCTTGTCGGCGACCATTCATGCCCGGAGCTTATGTGAGCTCCCGGCAGAGGGTCAATCCTTTGAGGACTTGTTCAGCGGTGTGCAGTCTCCTGTTGCGAGACAGGGGGACGCCACGAGAAGGCCCTTCGCTTTCGCTGCCCCGGTGCCTGTGCTTGCTTCTCGACCAGGTTTTTTCATCCCCATGGAGAAAAGAACCCCATCATGCTCTGACGGAGTGCCAGCGAGCTATCGTAATGGCCCCTCCGAACGACTCGCAGAGATGGCTGATCCTGGTCGTCCGAACGGTTCAGGACCAGCCACGAGCGCTGATGCTGAGGCGAACACATGGTGGCTTGATGTACAAAGTCCAACCGATGAGGAGATGAAAGTACTGAGCAAGGTAATCACGCCCGCTTTTGTACCGCATGCGCACTCTCACGCAGAGCTCTCTCAAGGTGTTCTCAATCCACCCCCTGACCACAGAAGACATCCAAATGGAGGAAGCTCGCGAGAAGATTGAACTCTTCCGGAATTACTACCTCGTTTGTTTCAGAAGCTTCGATCAAGATCCGTACAGCCCCACTTATCTCGAGCCATTGAACATGTATATCATCGTCTTCCGTGAGGGCATCCTGTCCGTGCGTCCTTGTCTTTTGTTGTATGTCCCTTTTGATCTCACCTTGCGATTCTGGGGTCAGTTCCACTTCCGCCCCACACCGCATCCGCAGAACGTACGCCGTCGGATCAAGCAACTGAAGGACTACATCAACGTCACGTCGGACTGGATTTCATATGCCTTGATCGACGATATCACCGATGCCTTTGGGCCACTCATCCAATCGATCGAGTATGAGGTCGACTCTATTGATGAGCTCGTGCTTATCCTCAAAGACGCTGAACAAAGTGACATGCTACGCCGGATTGGGACGTGTCGAAAGAAGGTGATGGGGCTCCTAAGATTGATGGGTAATAAAGCGGACGTTGTCAAGGGTTTGGCGAAACGATGTAATGAGAATTGGAGGGTGGCGCCTACGTCGGATATCGTGGGTCTTTTTGTTGCACTGTCATTGCTTGGTCCCGGGGGTTAACCATAGCGGCCTCTTTTGTTTTTGTGCAGGGTCTCTATCTCTCTGACATCCAGGTAAGTTCATCTCGGACGAAAAAAATAGTCGGGGAAATTTTTCAGCCGCTAAATACGATTCATAAACAGGATCACCTGATCACCATGACCCAAAACCTGAACCACTATGAAAAAATCCTCTCCCGCTCCCACTCGAATTACCTCGCCCAAATCTCGATCGAGATGACGGACGCCAACAATCAGATCAACGACGTCCTTTCGAAATTGACCGCCCTCGGTACGGTCCTCGTACCGATGAACTTGATCACAGGTGCTGTTCTTTTTTTTTTCGTCTACCTTTTTTTTCGTCTACTTTGGTTGCCCGTGTCACTGTCCTGAACTATACTGAATCATACACCCTTTTTAATTTTTTTTTGGACCGACAGGTCTTTGGGGAATGAACGTCCGTGTACCAGGACAGGATATAGAAGTACGTCATCGTGCCCGCTTCGTATCCGCAGTCCCCAGTGGGGAATAACCAATGTCACATCGTAGGAGGGTTATGCGTGGTTTTGTACCATCGTCGCTGCGCTCGCCGCGTTTGCGCTCATCGGGGGGTACACGACGTATCGTTTCATGGTTCGACGCTGAGAGGAGAAACGTGAAGAGGGATGCGAGCGAGAGAGAAGCGGGGGGAGGAGAACGAGGAAGAGTGGGGAAAGTAATGGTCCTCTGTCGCTCGTCGGTCTCCCTCGTCCTCACTAGGAGCATTTTATTTTATTTTATTTTATCTTATTTTCTTTCCACAAAGGGACGTCTTTATGCTTCGGCGTGCCCCACACATCCTTCTCCCCCGGTTTTTTTCTTTTTTTCTTGTTATTCCCCGGATGGTTTCCACGAGATTCACCATGGGTGATTACCCACCTCTTTCTTTTTCAATTTCCTGAGAATTTGCTCTCGCCTCCCCCTGTTTCGCAGCATTCCCAAGTAGCCCGTCGCATCGCACTTTCGAACCTCGTTACCACACGACACTGAAGTTTTTTTTTTTCGCTCCTCCGGTCCGGGAAAAAAACCCACAAACACGGGCATCCGGTCGCTAGCCTCCACCACTCGCAGTTCTCGTCTCGCGCACATTAAAAAGTATCAAACGCTTGTTTGATAGAAATTCCACCCAAATAACGAATACGTGAGCGTTACAGGACGCCGAGGTTGTATGAATGTGTAAGAACGAAAAACAATGAGGCGAGATCGTCAAAAGCAACGAACGAGCTACTCGTACAACTAAACAATAGGCAAGGTAGAGAATCATACGAGAGGACAAAAAGCCATTTTAAAAGGAAAACGAAGAAAGTGAGGTCGAACAACAAGGAGAAAGAAAAAAAAATCGAGATATCCATATCATCCACATCCACATCCACGCTCGAGCGGAACCAATACACCCGACTCTATTTCTTGGACAAAACAAGCTTGATGGAGCGCAACGGTGGGGTATTCGAATGACCGGACGCCGACGCCGACGAGAGCGGTGGCGGTTGCAGTGGCGGAGGTGGCGGCGGCGGCGCGGTGCCGTATGACACGGAAGACGAGGGCCGTGGCGAGGGCTCAGTGTCGACGGGTGACACGATCATCGCAAGCGAGGGTGATAGCGTTTGTTGCATCGCACGCGCAGGCACCGATGCGGGTGGCGGCACTGGCGTCTGCGGATGCCGTCGCGCTTGTTTTGGCGATCGCGAACCCGATACAGAACCCGAACCCGAACCTGAACCAGGCCCAGAGTGGCCGTGGGGAACCTCTGGCGGCGTTGGCGAGTCGTCCACGAATTTACGCTTCTTCCCGCCGTGTGGGGACATGGAAAGCGGGGCGGGGTGGGGCTGCTCTGGCGCTTCCGAACGGCGGGAGGCTGCAGGGGTGGGGGTCATACTGTGCCACTGGCTCGACCAGGGTGGTGGGGGCGGAACGTGATGGCCATTGGACGACGGCTGTCGCGTGAGCTCGTATACGGGCGTGGGTGGCGTTGGCAACGGCAACGGCGAGTGATGTGGATGAGAGTGCCGGTGGTGATGGTGATGACTTGAAGATGATCCAAGATCCGCAGATCGAGGCATGGATGGCATTTGGAGGCCACGTTGAGGTGCACCGTTGACACTCTCAGGCTGGCCCGGGGTGAACCGTACGAGTTCGACAAACAGCGTTTGAGTGTACGGTGGAAGCATCTTGGTGTATACAACGTCTTTGCTGAAGCTGTCCAACATAGCACTCGTATTCACATACGTATCTGGGTCCTGGTTATCTGCAGGATGGAGTTAGATTTTTTTTTGAACAAGGAACGCCGGAGTAAAATAAAATAAAACCCACCGATATGTCTCACCCGTACTTCCGAATAAATATACGGTCGATTCTTGCGCAAACAACACAGTGGACACATGAACCGACTTTGATGCTGTCCCATGGCAGCATCGACAGGGAAGAACACACAGCCGGCATGATACCGTCTGTTACAGAGCTCGCATTCCACTGTTGGATAGTTGAGCAGATATGGCGTGCGGCCTCTGCATATACACCGCGTCCCATCGAGCCAATCATTATCAATGTCCTGCCCAAACGTGAACCGTGGCCGTCTCCGCTTCCGGACACGAACCGGAGTCGGTTGACCGGCGAGTATACGATGCAAGCCAGCGAGGTCGAGACCAAACGACACCTCCCGCGAAGGCGACACTGCAAACTGGATCTTGTACAGCTTCCGCATATAATGGCGCACCTGCGGAATATATTCCGAGCGCTGGTTACCAGGCTGAGAAGCAAACGTCAAAAAGTGTCCGATCACTGATGACAGGCGATCAACACAATGCACGATGATCTCCAGTTGCTTCCATGCATCCGAGTAATTCTTGGTGATGTCAGGGGCAGAGAGAAGGATCTGGGGTAGGAAGCAAAAGTGCCAGCTTCGTTCCTTGTGAATGGCACCGTTCCAGTGATGATGATCGCAGAATGGACATGATCCACCGTTGGCAGCGCAAACGCCATGGAATCGTGCAAAGCAGTGGTCGCATTGGACTGCATCGGATTGTGTACCGGGAGGTGGTGGTCGAACGGGTGCTGTGCAGATACAGGTGAAATATTCGTCATTAGGGGGGAGATCATCTTCGGGTCTTGTAGAGTCGATGACGTCTTCAAGGATCGCCTGACCATGAGCACAGCCATGCTGTGGACAATACCACGGCAAGTCCTCCAGCCACTTCTGATGCAAGACGAGCTGGGCATCCAGCTTCTCAAAGATGGGTAACGAGAACATCGAGAGATGTTCTCGGGCATAGGTCTTCCACTTCTTCATCATATCGAAAATGTCTGTCTCGTCCCGGTGCTGATAACGATTCCGCAAAATCGCCTCGCAGCGGTTCTCGAGATCGAGCGCAAACTCGGCGGTCTGCTTGAGATCTCGAATGGCAGGGATACTAAAGTCCTTCTCTGCGCGAGCCACAAACCTCATGACCTCCGACACCTTCGGCGTCGGCCCTTGGCTATCCGGCAACAACCACGCCTTGGCCTGCTTCTCAAAATCCTTGGCCTTGTTCCGAGCCGAAAGCAGCCGATCATAAATCGTGACGTCAACTGGGACGGTGGGGTCCATCTCGAAAAATTCGTCGAGCTCCTCAACCGTTTTGTACGGTTGGTCGAGGACGTGCCTCGCCCTTTCTCCCCATTCGTCACCAGCGCGCTGTCTCGACTCCAATGTCTCGACAAACTTGTTGTCCTCGCCGAGATTGCAGGATCGAGCACGCATGAGGAGGCCGCGAACGTCCTCCAACGTCGTGGTGCTGTCTTCCGCTTTTTCCTCGAGCTCCCTCAGGAGTTGTTCACGAGAAACGATCTTCTCGACTTCGAAAATTTCTTCGAGGTAGACGTTGACGGAAGAAGCCTCCATGAGCAGTCGCTCACAGTCGTTGATAAACGTGTCACGACCGCCTAGAGAACCCCCATCCTTGAGCAGTGTCGCAGCCTTGCGTTGAATTTCTTCCGACTTTTCCACCAACCCACGCAGTAAACCGATCTCAGGGGTGTCAAAGCCAAGGGTCTGTACCTCCTTTAGCAGAGCGTAGAGATCCTCCAGACTTCGGTCTGGTCTGTCGCCCGGGTCGCGGTCGTCAAATGCGGGGCTGTTGACTTCGTGAAGTGGAGGTCGACCACGAGAACGGCGAGAACGTTTGCGACTTTGTTTGCGGATGATAAATGTGTTGGCAGCGTCGAGCCACTCATTGGCACGGTTGACGCATTTTCTGAGTGAAGCCAACTCAGGCAGATGGTGATTTATCCGTTCACCCTCGGCGAGAATTGCCCGGAGGGAGCGGAGTGGCGGCACGTCAATCTCTGTCAAGACTTTCTGAAGCTTGGCCTTCCACGTGGCCGGAATCGCTGCCCTATCAGCCACCTTGGTGAGGCTTTCTTGCAGGTCCACATCCAAGAACCGCAGCCTCAACACGTGCTGGTTTATGGGATGATCGCACAAATGCTTCGCATGCTCGATACAAACCACTTCGCTCTTGCAGTGGCAAGTGACTTGCGAGAGATAGCAGAAAACCTTGCAGTAGACGCACTGGTACTGGTCTTCGGGCCGATCTTCCTCTTCGAGCCGCTCCACCATACCAAGGGTCCGAGCGACTTGCCGTGATCCCAGTTCGCGTTCGGTCATTTCCCTCAGGCTCGGCTCTAGCCTACAGACGGGCATATTCAACGGGGAATAACAGAACACGCCTGCACAAGTAATGACTCACCACAACGCCGTCTTAATGGACGTCGACTGTTGCGTGATGGTGACCAAAAGTTCGTCGTGAGAGAACACGGGTAATTTTCTGTGCTCTCTGTAACGCTGCACACAGTCGCGGCCGTAAGACAACCAATCAGGAAGCGCAAAATTGACGGCCTCGTTGAAGTTAAGCTAGAGCCGCACAAAATCAATACTGTATGATTGATGAATCACGTGTAAAACGTACCCCATGATTAAATCCTGCATGATACGCCTTCGGGAAGGTGATGACAAATTCACCTGCACGTTGGTTGCATGCGTACACGCGGACCCCAGCATCGGTAAGACGCTTCGGGTTCATCAATGTTACTAGCTGAAAAAGGAGATCCGGCTGAGCTTCGAAGAGATCCGGCGCCTCGCTCTTGATCGCGGCTTCGAATTTATCTGCATCTTCTCCTGGAATGCCGTACCAGGTTTTTGTTTCCCCCCAATGTTCTATATGAATATGGTCAATCATGTCACGTTTGAAATGAAGCGAAGACGCGATACCCACGGAAGTTGATGCTGTACGTATAATGATCCTAGGCGAGCCATCACGACTGCGGCCTTTATGACAGGGGGTGGCGATTACTTACCTCGTTGTGCCAACAGAATGTGGAAAATACCATTCCTACGTAGGTCCATGGCACGGTCATACCCGAAATGTCTGATTTAATGAACCGTAAGAGGGAATCCGCCAGAATAGGCATATTGTTCAAATTCCAAGAATCCCTGGCGGCAGGATCAAGGGGATGGGTCTCCATGGTCGGCATGGCACTATCGTGGAGGTATCAAGAATGTTCAACGGTGGAAAATTGCAAAAAAGGTCACCTGCGACGTACCTGCCATGGGTGGTCGAGTGGACGTCGGCTCCGTACTCGATCTCAACTGTGTCATTCGGGGACTGAACAAGTCGCCAAAACTCGTTCTCCACATCATTCTCGGTCACCAGAGTGTTACCGACATAATTAACGGTGGGATCATTGAGATCCGGCTGTGACTTGTGAACAGGGGGATGAGACGCCCACCACCTACGGCGAAACTCTAGATCCCTGGCCTGGAAGCTGGAAAGACAATGTTCCTCCCCCTCATCGAAACCGAAATCACCACCAGTCTCGAACAGGCACGTGTGGCAGAACCACTGGTCCTTTGGAATCGAGGTCAATGGCGGATCCAAGCAGAACATGTGGAAGCCTTTAAAAAGTGAGACGGAACCAAAGGAGACCCAATAAAGATTCGCCGTACCGCAGTCACAACCGTCACAGAGAAGCATTTCTTCCTCGTGATTTTTCTTCTGACAAACTTCACAAGACTGCTATCTCGGAGTCAGAGTGAGTCGTATCATTCCACCTAGACACCTACCTCCTGAGTTAATTTTGTGTCCTCATCTGGCTGTGACGTGGGTGATGCCGATGATATTCGGCTCGCAACATTACGACGCCTTCGCGTGGCTACTCGGAACCCGGCTCGCTAAGATATATAGTAGAAATAAATAAAAACGTACGAGAGCTTTCGTCATGTACAGTTGACTTTGTGTTCCGTCTTGAACTCGCACCTTCGGGCCGGGAGCCATTCCGCTCCTTGTAATCGGCATCATCTGGAATGTCAGACAAAGCACTAGAGGAGGAAGTTAAGGGACTAGAAGGTGGGGATGTGGCATCGCGGGTGTGTCCATTACGGGTTCGCATCGATTGAATATTTGTGTGGGTTTTGAGGTGAGGATCACGAGTTGCACCTGGTGAAGTGGACAAGGTGGGAGAATTGCGCACTCGATCGCAAAAATGCTCATATGGTAGAATGATTCGCGTGTAGGAATTCTTGATCTGGGTGGATAAACCGGGTATGCCCCTGTAGCCGAGGAGAGCGCCGAGGTCACCCCATTTGCGATTCTTTGTGACCTATCGTACGAGTTAGCGGTGAGAAAAAAGAGTGGGATGGCAGAACGCATACTGCGTCGTAGCCACCGAGTTTGTGGACCTCTTTGCGGAGAAGCCAGAGATCGAGGGACTTGTGGTTGATCGTGGGCACGGAGACACGTGGATTGCCTTGCTGCTTGTGGAAGCGGTAGAGCTGCTCCAGAAAGTTAACCTTTGCCCGAGATGAAGCCTCGATGGAGTTGAGGCGCTGCAATCGAGTCTTGAAGCGAAAGGCCTGGCGGAAATGAATAAATAAATATATGATCGAGACGTGCAGAAAAAAATGAGAAAAGTGCGGCAGGATGACACAAACCTCTGTATCGGTGACAAAAGGCATTTTCCAGCCGACAGGAGGGACTACTTTGCAAATTCCATAGTTGCGAGCCTTTTCGGTGATCGAGCGAATGTAGGTCAGAGGGTCCTTGAATTCGTCTGAATTAGGGTAGAAAACCGGACAATCCTCTAAACCAAAGGGACGGGGAGATGTTCTAGGTGGTTGATTTCTAGGACTCGAGGTCTTGACGGAAGAGAGGTCGAGGGAGGGAGAAACCGAAATTGGGGCGGGGTGACCAGAAAAATCGTCAGATATGTCCTGTGATGGAACATCGTCGTTATCGTGTGATGAGGCATGGTAATGGAGAGCCGCGAGGGCGTGTGTCTTTGATTTGCGAGGGGCGCGCTTGGAGGAGGCGGAAATGTCGGACATGCGGGAGAGGGTGGCGGAAGGAGGATCATCCAGGGACATGATTGGGAGAGCGCCCTGTACGGGAATCGAAAGACAAGTAGTGAAGGTATTTGGGTTGTCGGTTGGGAGGGGTTCGGAAGGTGCGCGGGGAGGGCGGTGGGTAGGGGAGCGGGGGGAGCGACCTCTGCGGGAGGGGGAACCGCGAGAGAGGGGGGAGATATCCATGTCGAAGATGGGAGACACTTGAAGAGAAAGCGGAACCGTGGCCAGCTTTACGCTCGCTGGCGTGGATGTGGTGGGAGCGGGCATTGAATTTGGGCACCAAGTTATCGTGCACTTCCCCGTGGGAACATACTATGATGTTCGCGGATTCCAATATCGCAATGCTTCCGCGTCTTGCCAGCGCCCCGCTCATCCCGATGGCCTGACCATGCCCACTTACACGAGGTCACCATGATCGTGCCAGAAATGTGGTTGCAGACAGCTTCAGATCTTGCATGACATCCCTCCCCGAGGGTGACTACCGTCCAATACCATTCCGAGCAGCTCGGAACACCGACCACCACTAACGTGTCAGTTTCACGCCTGCACAGCTGATCTGGCTCGGGAACCAGCGTGCCACACGGCCCAATCCACCCTAGCCATAAGCTGACAAACGTACGCAAAATATTACAGTAATACTAGCCAAAAAAAATTCCAATGACACCCCTGGGTCGACCATACCCATGGGTCCTAGAGCGGCGTAGCCGTCAAATTAACCTTCATTCCCATAACTTGGTGAAACAACAATACGGCAGATTTGAACCAGAACAGCAACCGTCTCTGAAATCGGTCTCGGACTTCTAACCGAAAACAAACAATACATACCATGGTTGCCGTCGCCGCATCGTGACCAACCTTCATGTGAGTTCGCTCTGCTCGTCAGCCGACAAATCCGGTACAGGTGAGAGTACCCGGAAAATAGGCTCTCACCGAACATAGACTATTATGTGAATCCTTTTCCGGTTTCAGGCCCCAACCGCTTGAGCGTGACACACGAGTCTTCCGTTATCGCGTCGACCACAAGTATCAAAACCCAATCACATAGTCCCGTTCATCATTTGGTGAATGTTGATTAGGGCCCGAAGGGTGGAAATTTTACGTGTCATCGTCACGGAGGAGCGCGCTATGCCTGATTGATCAAACCGGTACACGCAAACTCCGAACAGATACGCCGCTTGTTGATACGGCGTAGTGCGAGCATTTCAAACCGTAGACATATGGAGACTGGACGCCTGCAATGCCCCCACAAGGAATCTCCTCCCTGTACAATGCACATGATTCACCGATCATCAGACCATCGCCGACAACTCCACAAAGCGAACAAAAATTTCATTCAATTGCACCACATATCGTCATGGCGCTACCGCGACTACTCAGAAAGGAAACAAAAGTAAAGCCCCCGGTGGGACTCGAACCCACAACCTCCAGATAATCTATGTAGAAGTCTGACGTCATAACCATTAGACAACGAGGGCTTGGTTTGGGAAACTTCTCGAACATATTCACCAGTGTCGTGTGCACACCTTCACATCGGACCATTTGAGTCAAATTTAAGTAGCATGACAAATAACTTTCACCTTTGTCGGTTCAAACAACTTGAACACGTCCCTCCACCTCCATGATACAGTGTTAGACCAGCAGTCCTATCGACGCACACGTGCGACATGGTTCCATCTGCATTCCTTTCGCGGATAGGGGATGCAACGTACGTACTATCGCCTCATTAATGCCCATCTGCCCAGGACCGAGTACTGAGCGCTGAGAAGTTTAGAGCGTTCGACTCGTGTGCCACAGACGTACTGTAACAATGCCAACTTGTCATCGAACGGCGTTGATCGACCTGATCAGACGTTCCACAGCACATGGCTTCCCCCAGGTTCCTTTCCCTGTCTAGCCACTTGTCTCCGAGTCCGTGCGTTATCGCACCGCCCGCGCACCGAGGGATTATGCGTCGACTGGGCTATTTATGGCAACGGCGCCGCAGCGCGATATGGTCGCGCGACACGTTTCCCTCCTTCCATCCTATCTATGCCTTCTTCCATCCTATCTACGCTTCCGAGCCGACACACTCGATGTTCCGTTCAACGTGAGTCCAACATCCGCGCGTCCCCGAAACCCTCACCCCACCACCGCCACCCCAGGAAACACCCAGGACCTCGCGCGAATCCCAACTGGTGGAGTTACGTGACGTTTGATTCATATACCCGACCCACCGAGCACGATCACTCAGATAATATGACAGCGCCCTCAGAGACGTAATCCCATCTCATCACGTACCCATATTATTATTACACCCCCCTGCCCCGATCGCCTTGTGGGAACACCAAGGCGAGCAGAACCAAACAGCCATCCATCATGAATCATGAAAGAAATGAAGGAAGGGACAGGGGCATGCACGCAAAACGCCCTTTTTCCTCGGGCGAGAGGCTTATAAAAAGGCGCCTTATGTCGTCTTCCCTCGTTCTCCCCTTTCATCAACCACACACTCGCAGTTTTTTTCATCAACGCCTGCGCTCAATAAACCTCATACCACCCACCACCTCCATTTCACCATTCATCTCAACCGACCGCTCTCGCCATAGCCCCCCACTTTATTCCGTTGACCCCCCTCCCACGTGTTGTCACGAGTAACTATTCCTCCAGCAAGATCTGTCGAGAACGAACACGACAATGGATATGAGAATGAGGGCTTTGCAACGTGTACGGATCCTCTCGTCTTTCGTCTCTCTTTTCCATCGTCGCCCCTAATCTAATGTATTACACGCACATTACTGTAAAAAAAAACGAAAACACAGGCATCTTCCGCTCGTAGCCGCCCATCCGCCTATAGATTCGACATCGACTCGGATCTCTCTTCCTCCTCGTCCGACACGTTCGACGAATTACCCGCCAAGTGGTGGACTCGGTGTTGTTTCTGTATCTGTTTCAAGGGTTGGTGACGTGATCGGCGGGTGGATCATCTCCGCGGGATTAGGAGGTGAGTCGTGCAGAGACAGACGACCTGGTTTGTCTTCTTCTTCTTCTCTTTGTTATTTCCTTTTTTTGTTGATAATGTTGTTGCTCGTGTGACGTGGCAGAAACGGCATCCACGAGACGTTACTACGGACACGGTGGGCTAGAAATAGTACTGCGTACACGAGATGGGCCCGGGGTTTGTGAACCTGTACATTAGTGTATTTCGTACCAATGAGTCGCCCGTTTTTTTGATCGAGTCACACGACCACCAAATCGGATAGCGAGTACGTGAGGATACATTTTGCGGTGAGGGAGGCAACCTGGGTGGATACATTGAACTGGATATGGGAACTGAGATTGGATGCCAACTTGATCAACGCTGCATCATTCACGGCGTTGCAACGACATGACCGGTTCCCAAACGGAGACATCGAGATCAGCGGCCCGGGAGGCGGCGGCTTAGTGACGCCACCAAGTCCTGTCAGTGTCGCCTCGAATGAGTCCCGGTCGGACAAAAGTCACGACGTCATCGATCAAGACTCTTCTCGAAGTCGTTTCAGATCAAGTTCACCCATCTCGTCAATTGAAATGATAGAAAGGTTTGGGTTTGCGACGTGTCTTGGATCAATGTCATCCACGATCCCGATCACCCTCTCCTTCGATAGCGGAGAGTTGTGCTCGAACGCGGTGCTCAGTGCTCAGTGCTCAGTATCCGATCATCGGTCAAGGACTCTCCCGAGCAGCCGCCATTTAAATTGAATCCCCCGTCGAAGACGGAGCTGAGATGCTGTTGCGCTGTCTGGGCTGTTAACTTGGTTGTTCTCGTGGTCTCACATCCGTGCTTTTAATAACCCGTTTCTTGCAGTTCTACTCATCTGGATATGACGACGGCCGTCACGGGCCCGGGCGTCTTCATTGGCAGCAATGTTATTATGGCGAGTGAAAGAGGAATCGTCATCCTGGACGGTCCCGAGTCAGCCTGAGTGTCATTCATTCAAGGTATGACCAACGCTGTTCTTTAAGTACCCTCTTTCGCAAAGGCTCGGATATCACATAGTTAGCTAAGCAACGTATAATACACAATTGCCGGCATTTCTCTTTCGAATTATCGTTGTGTCAACATGGAAAACGGCCAACCTCAGCAGGCCCGGATGGACCACGCAGGCAAAAGCGCCGTTTGGATTGTTCACGAGACTACCAGTGCTAGTAGAGGGAGACGAGCAACGGTCGGCGCTATACAAGTACGTGTATATTTTCGGCGCATTGATATTTATCTCATAATATTTAGCATTGTTCTCATAGTTGGGTTCTGTGGAGGTGTAGTAGTAGCAGTATTGTGGCGTCGTCTCTGTGACATCTCGTACCGCTGATTATACGGATACCATACTGTCGTTAGCAGTAGGTAAGCTGCAATGTCAGTGCTATATGACAGTCTTATGTTACTGGAACACTGAGCACTGAGCACTGAGGGTTCTGTGAACTGCCGTGGGGACGAGATTCTGTGGAATCTGTTTACCTGCGACACTGTATTACTATACACCGGTGTAACGATCCGCCTGTGAGGTTATAATGTGATGTGATGTGTTGAATGAGTGAATGCTCGGATTAGCAAATCGGATAGCGAGTACGTGAGGATACATTTTGCAGTGCGGGAGGCAGGTGGATACAACTGGATATGTGGACACAAAAAAAACGAGAGGATCAGAGCAGCAAGACATCCAGCCAGGATGCCTTGCCTTAAAATGATCAATCGGATCAAGTGGGTATCCAGAGAAAACAAAAAGAAAAATCCTGGTATCATAGTTTGTGAAAATAGAAGGAAAGGAGAGTGAAGGAGGACGGGGAAGAGAGAGGGGGGAAGAGAGCCTCTCCGTATCCGGAAAGCAGGTCGGGAAAAACGACAGAGACAAGGTTTCTGTTTTCCTTCAAAAAATAAATCATAAACCACCGACTGGCGTACCAAGGCAACCAGGCACCTCCGCCCTTCCTCTACCCATGTAAAAAAAGGCCTCTCCCCTCCCCCTCCCACGTCAGACTCGAGAAAAAAAAGAGCGACGAGGAATCACAATCATCTCTTGAGCGCGCGCAACTGCGCCCTCAGATTCGCATTCTCGGTCTGCATCGAGTTGAGCTCGTCCAACAACGCGATCCGCTGCGTCTGTTCCGACGTTCGCATCGCATCGACTTCTCCCTGGGCCTCGCGGAGCGCTTTTTGGCATTCGTCCAGTTGACCCTCGAGTTGCTTGCGTATCTTTTCAGGGGCTGAAGCTACCTCTTGCGCGAGGGTGAGCGTCTTGGCGCTGAGAGTGTTGTTGGCCTCGGTGAGTTGTCTGCATGTTTCTGCTTGGTCGGCAGCGTGCATCTCTACGTCCCGCTTCGCCGCTGCCGCGCGGTCCACAGCGGTTTGCAGCTCCTGTATCTCGTTCATCCTGCATCACATCACATGAGCAAACACGATCACCCAATAAAAGTAGAAAATGAAAACTAGAGCAATTCTTTCACAAGGAACTTTTTTTCCCTGAAGGGACAAGGAAAATAACGCACAAAGCAGCCTGTTTCTTTTGTAAAACAAAGTTTTGATCGTCGAGGGTGGCAACATGTTTTTGATACGTCTCCAGCGCGGCGTTTGTGTCCTCAGCGAGCTTCTGTGCACGCTCCGCGTTCTTCTTGAGTAGATCGTGCGCTTGCGCGAATCGAATCAGTCGCTCGATCAACGCGCGGTCGTCGATCACCAAGGCCTGAACGCGAGCGACAAAGGCTTCGAGAGAGAACGGCCCACCGACAGCAGCTTGGGGCGATTTCGGGTCATACAGCGCTTTGAGGGAACGAATGTCCATATCCGACAGGGAGGGTAAGCCTGATTTGGAATGGGAACCACCCAGGCTAGACGCTGTGGAAGCCACCCGGAGGTGGCGCGGCGTGTGGAGCTTTGCCGAACGCAGTTCAGGGGCAGGCAGAACGGCCCACACGGGTTGTAAGAGTGCAACGACATCGGCAACTTCGCCTTTGTATTCGATCGGCGGACCAGTATAGATGGATGGCGAAGTCAGTTCCTGGAAAATTTGAATTTTAGTGTCAAGCTGAAGACGTGAGTGGATCGGAGAAGGTAACCTTCATGCGGGTGTCCAGAGCGAGGGCTTCACGCTTTGCAGCGTCCCCTTCTCGCCTTGATGCCTCGAGTTCTGCTCGGAGCTGAGACTCTGATTGCTCCTGGGAATCACCGTGCTCTTTCATGATCGCAGAGAGGTTCTCGAGGTGGGCCTCAACTGATGCCAGTAGACCCTGCAACGATGTATCCCTGGATGTGTGATCGACATCGTGGAGCTGCATCAGCGCATGAAGAGTCTCGATTGCGCCATCCAATTCCACTCGTGCTTCGCCACCTCCTCTCAGCCGATTCAACTCATCCTCCATCACAGCCTTCTCTGCCTGCCAATGTGCGCATGCCTCCTCATACTCCACCTGGAGGGCCGACAGTGCTTCATTTTTTCTCTGCACATCCACGTCCGCTTTCTCCTGAATCGAAGCCAGCTTCCTCTCCATTTCCGTGGCTTCGCCACTTTTCTCTTCCAACACCTCGAGTCGTCCTTCAAGCCTCTCCACTTCTCGCTCCCGCGCTGCCAACTTCTGCCTGTCCTCTTTCCATTGCGCACGCTCCTGGGTCAGCTCATCGCAACGTGCTTGGAGTTCCTCAAACCGTGGTAGCTCTTGTTCTAGTGCTGCGATCGTCTCCTCAGCACTCTGGAGTTCCATAGTCATCGTCGTCTCCAGTTGTTCCTTCTCCAAACGAAGATGGGACAGCTCGCGTGCCAACGTCGCATTCTTCTTGTTCGCCGCACTGAGAGACTCGGTGGCGGTACGTAAGTTGGCCTCGAGAGTAGCAATATCGGATGCGGAAAAAGGTGCTTTGGGGATTTGTGCGTTTGCATGCCCAGCGAACAAATGGGCACCGTCAAACTTTGATGGGGTGGACGGAGCACTGACGACCGAGCTAATGGTCGAGTTTCGATTCGGCGTGATGGCTCTCGAAACGTCCAGTTCAGATATACCATGCAAGAGAGGATGGATTGTCTTTTCCATCTTGTGCACAGAGTACCCCAGCACACCGGCACGGTGTTCGAGCAACTTTCGATATACCTCGCTCGTCCGCTCCGACACGCGCCATAGTTCTTTTTGCGCCGTTGCGACCTTGCGTTCGGCCGACTCGAGTTGTTCATCTGTTTGCTTCGAAACTTTTCTGTGCGCTGCGTTCACCCTCGACAGTGATAATGCTGCATCACGTATCTTGGTTTCGAGCTCGACTTTTTTCTGCATCGCCGTCAGTCGAATCTTGAGAACGTGATACTCCTTTGAAAGGAGGGCTGTCAGGATGAGTGGGAAGCAATTTGGTCGTACGCACCTTTTTGAGTTCTTCGACTTCCTCGGCGCTGAGTATTTCGCATTCCCGACTGTCGACGACAGCTTCGCTGGTGAGCAAGCTCATAAGGAGCTCATCCCGGATATTGACCAATTCAGACATTCGTTTCCACCCCACGCTACTCTCCGACATCCTAGATTGCGCCAGACTCGGCGGTGGCACACGAGACGAGGAGGGCGTTGGAGAGCCAAGGATGGTCGCAGCACCGTTCGGGACGAGTCTGCGGGTCGGTGAGGTGACATTGTAGGATGCGATACTATTCGTAGGCGAGCGTGCCGAAGCGGGCGTCGACGCAGGCTTTTGGGATTGGACAGAAGCGCTTCCGGGTGCCTGCTCGCTCGTCGGGGACGCCACGTGAGACGGCTTCGGCCGTTCCTTGCGAATGACCAAGCCTGGCGTGCCACTGGCGGGTTTGCCATCCGTGGGGGTGGTCGGCGGGGAGTCGTGAGGTGGCCGGGAAATTTTTGAAGGAGGCAGAAAGGACGCGGGTGTTGGTGGGGACGGTGTAACGGGTGCTGGCACTGGTGGTGGCGGTTGAGGCGGCGGCGGCGGCGGCGGTGGTGGTTGTGCGCTGGACCCCCCTCCACTGAGAAATCTGCGGACGCCGTTCATCGATTGCTCAACGTCGCCAGCTGTGACATTAAATGTTGTCGTTGCTAGTGACGACGAGGATGAGGGTAATAACAACTAGTTAGTAGTAGTCTAGCAAGTACATCCGTCGTTTTTGTTTGAGTCCGGGCCTTCGGCTGTTGC
This sequence comes from Lanmaoa pseudosensibilis, assembly GCA_038092875.1. Lineage (NCBI taxonomy): Eukaryota > Fungi > Basidiomycota > Agaricomycetes > Boletales > Boletaceae > Lanmaoa > Lanmaoa pseudosensibilis. The sequence goes on along the minus strand of JBBPRF010000349.1, from coordinate 8,374 downwards.
GACGTTAGCCGGCCAAGGGCTTTACTCTGTGGGGTAATATGTACAGTAGTAGTTAGTAGCACTTGCCGCTGCCGTCCGTCTTACGTTCGTTCTCGCCGACCAACACGATGCTCACATCCGAGTATTGACCAGAAAACCTTCACTGCATTGCACTGCACACTGAATGTCATCCACGTCAAGTCAGCCATGTCGTTTACCTTTCAATGGCCCCGCTTTTCCGACCAGTTTCACACCGATGCGATCCAGATGCTCAACAATGCACTCAACAAGGGAAATAAACCACCCGTGATTGCGGACAAGATCGAGGTCGTCGAATTGGAGATGGGCACTCAGGTATGTGTCGTCCGCCGTGCTGTAACCCTTACTCACCACACTCACCCGTCTATTAGCCTCCCGAACTAGAAGTACGGGACATTGGCGATCTCACCATGGATCAATTTCGAGGCATATTTCGTCTGACGTACGCTGGAGACGCTCACCTGGTCCTCAAAACTAAAGTGCAGGTATGAATTATATGTCTTGTACGTGCATTTCGAAACCCGGGATGACCCTTCGTGTACAAGGCGAATCCGCTGAACCATAAACAACCCGATATACATCTCATGACTGGTTCGAGGGGAATGCTGGCAGCCAGGGAACCTCTCGTCGTACCCATGCTTCTTCGCCTCTCCCACTTCAAGCTCAACTCTTACGTCGTCCTCGTGGTCTCCAAACAAAAAGGTATCACACTCGTATTCAAAACCGACCCTCTCCAAAACGTCGACATCAACAGCACCTTTGACTCTATAGCCGTCATTCAAAAATTCATACAACGCGAAATCGAAGGACAGCTTCGTCAAATGTTCAGAGAGGATTTGCCGGGGATCATACATCGTCTGAGTCAACAATGGGTCAAGGCAAAGGTGGAAGCGCCGTATCTCGACAAACGGCCACCACCGGTAGTGCGTCAGCCGTTTGATGCTGCTTCCGCGCCAGACCTGTCGCGTGTGTCTGATGGTCTGTTTGGTCCCGGCCGGGTTGCGCTACAGCAATCTTTCGTGCGTGCACCATCGCTGGGGACACTTTCGTATGGACGTGTTCGTTCTGTCTCTGGAGCTTCCGTTGCCAGCTCGGCTCGGAGGACATCGAGGAGTGTTCAATCTACTCCCTATGTCCCTGTTATCCCATCCTCAGCCGAACCTGCAGGTTCGCTACCTGAGCTCGAGAACTTTGACCCAACATACGGGCTTCGGCCAGACGGTCTTCCCACGAAGAGCGTTTTCTCGGGCTTTGGCCGCCTATTCAAAGAAAACAAGGGTCTTGCGGATCTCACGGAGGAGCAGTCGGAAGTGGATGAGGAGGAAGAAGGAAGGGAAGAGGAGGAGGAAGAAGACAAAGGGTCATACTCAGTGGTAGACTGGGAGGACACTTCAATTGACTATTCGCCACCTGCAAGTCTGACGCCAGACGACTCCGTCACAGAGTACGAGACCATCCCCGCTATCGGTGGAGGTACCGTCACTCGTCCACGGGTCTACCATTCCCAGTCAATGATCCAACCTCCAGCCGAAATTTCCCGGCCCACCACTGACGCAGGTAGTATATCAACTTCCACACCTAGCTTCCGACATCCTATATCGCCGTCACAGCAAGCCGGTCCCTCACGAGCTAGTTCGTTCCCATACGGTACACCACGGATACCCCTTACCCATCACCCAACCTCCAGCTACAACCCCTACTTCTCGGAAACACCCGCATACCCTTCCTCTGAGCGCCATCACGCACGCTCCGAACCTGCCTTCGACATCACACTTTCACGTTCTCGTCCTGGATATCGCCCAACCACACCAGACAGCCTCGAGACCCAATTATCCCGATCAACCAGCAGCGGCCTCGTTCACTCCATCGAAACGCCACCTACGACCGATCCTCCCCACTCTGCCCATAGCCACGAATCCATAAACAAACCTCCCCCACCGTCATTTCGCCGTCTCTCTGTCTCGTCTTCCACCGCCAACCTCGACCCCTTTCACTCTGGTTCTCCCCCACCGCATCATGCCATGTCTGAAGCAGACCCCAAGATTATCCTCCGCCCAACCTTGAACAATACGCTGCATCAATTGTCGACGCTAAGCTATTCAAATCATACACTGTCCCCCTACACCCGCTCGTTGGAGCATTTCGCCGTGCGGAGCGGTCCCCCACGAACGCTCAACGCATCCGGTGTACGCGCTCCTCCCGAACGGCGCCCAACCGTCAAAGCGAAACGCAAACGAACGTATCGCATCGGGGGAAAGCCCCAGCCCCAGCCCGATCCAGATCCCAAGGATCATCCACCGCGCACGTCTACATCCTCCCCGGTTCCCCCCTCCGAATTCGATCGGTCCGAGATTGACCGGTATTTTCGCTCGGGGGACGAGGCTGATGGACCTGGTGGGGAGCCTGGACCGAGTGGGGATGGGAGACAGGAGTTGCATGCGCTGGATTCACCGCCACGTGCGCCTCTGTTGGGACCTTTGCCCCGGTATCCACGAGACGCGTACCAGACTCTGCGTCGGCGACGTCTATAGCTCGCTCCGCCTCCCTGTTTCCCCGTCTTGTCCCTTTCCTCCCATTCCTGTCCGTTTCGCTTTCGTGTCGCTCGTCGAGATTGTTCACTGTGGGCCAGGTCAGAGCCGTGACCGTGATCGTTGTTTAGCAGAGAAATATACAAATCCGCTTATTTGCATGCAGATTAGATATCCCTCGCATTCACTTTTTTTTTTTGTTCGTGGACAATGTGTATCAAATACATCCCAGTCCTCCCCTCTTGATACGGATGATTATGAAAACTTGCACCACTTGCATTGACAACATACATGTACGAATCACGTTCTAAGAAAATGACATTCTACGTGAACACATTCTCTGGTCACCACTCCGAAAACTGAGGGGGAACGTCAGATCGTTAAGCCTCGGGACTCCTGAAACATTCGATAGTAGTTACAAATAGCAAGTATAAGCAAAGAGCAGAGCAAAATAAGCAGAGGGAGAGCAGCAAACGAGGAAATAAAACTAGGCACCGAGATGTATATACAAGATACGCTGATCAAATGGTATATCCACCACTTTCTTCATCGTCTCGTTCAGGGCGAACGCCGCACGGGTATGATCCAGACGACCACACTCGCCCTTCATGTACTCGTAGAACACCGACGTGATCTTGTTCGTCTCACCGTCGTCCACTGCCCACATGGTCGCGAGATGAATCACCTCATCTGGACTCTCCTCGTCTCCGACAGTCGTGTGACAAGCGGAGAGATACGCAAACTGGGGGTTCCCCAGCTCACACCGAATGATCCGCTCGATCGTGAAATGGCCGTCACGGAGAGCAAACGCGGACTCGAACGGTTGTTTTCGGTTTGGGAGGCCATGGCACGCGAAGTGTACCCAGTCGTTCTTGCCGAGTTCTTCCGTGACCCGCGCAATGCAGGATTCTTCACCTTCAATGCGCGTAAATGTGGCGAGGCCATTGATGCGCTGACCAATGTTGGCCAGCTCGGCACCAACGGAAACGAGTTCATTCTCGCCGTCAGCTTTTGCTTGACCTATACCAACGAACCGTTTCCATTCCGTAGAGTTCGACGGATCGTGCCGTCCAGCACGAATGAGGGCAGTGAGGGTGGGTGTGTAGGAAGAGATGTACAGATCAGACAGATTCAATTGACCCTTCCTATACGGACCAGCAGCGTGCAGAGGAAGAAGAGAGAACTCGGCGGTGGGGCACCACCAGATGCGAGATTGAGTTGGATGTGTCGTCAGGAGGAAGTCGACAATGGGGGAAACCACCTCGTCCCAGAGGTCCCGCAAGATCATGCAGAGACCCCTTGTCATGTTCATCGACCTTGCGCGCATAGTCAAGGCACCGAGATTTGATGACAATTCTCGAATGCGTTCCTTTGTGATTGACAATGGGATATGAACGGGATCCCGGTCAACTAAGACGACGAGAGCATCGCAGGAATACTTGCTCGCATTCACAATGATCACAGGGCCCTCGCAGGCTGCTTGTTGCAGATCAGAGAAGAGCGACGGTAAAAGGAAACGTGAGAACCCAGGTAACTCGCGGATACTAGTCACAACTTTTTGCAATTCGACGTTCAGTCGGCACACCCGATCATGCTGACCTGCACCAGGCGAGTCAAGGGCTTTGCGAATGTGGAAGGCCAGCTGTGTGAACTCGTCTGCTAACTTCTTTCCTGCTGGGCCAGATGCAATGACATCATCAAGTGGGGAATGGAGGCGAGTAAGCTGTCTCCAAAAGACACCCCGTCCTTGTTCTAGAAGCTCAACCCCATTGATAAAAGAGCAGTGACGAAGATAAGCTGAGAATGTGTCCACTGCAAGCGACGACGTGAGGTTCTTGAGTACAGTGAGATGTTGAGGTAGAGATGGTAGAGTGGCGAGATGATGAATAAGTAATTGGAGAGATGTGCCGTATGCTAGAAGTGTCGTGGGATGCTGGAATTTTTCAGCCACACGAATCCATGCTCTAGCGGCAGACAAATCGGTGGAAGATACCGTTGGGGACACATGTACGAGAGTAGCATAGAGACTGAACAGTTCTTCCTTATCCTTTAACTGACTTGACCGTGTGAACCGAGTATGGAGATGGTGTGCAAGGTTTTCCAATGATCTTGATCGATCTGGGTGGCCTAGTGGACAAAGGACTAGCGTATCTCTGCCAAGGACAATTGCTTCATCGAGGTCCTCCATTCCCTTGAACTGGCTGTACCGTGTGAAGAGGTAAGCTGCGAGGTTGATCAAAGAACTTGGTCGCTCTGGGTGCCCTGGTAGGCGAAGGAGTAGTGCGTCTCGGACAAGGACAATTGCCTGGTTGAGGTCTTCCACTTGCCTGAGCTGGTTGTACCGAGCAAAGACGGAAACAGCAAGGGCGTCCAATGATGTCGACCGAAGAGGGTGTCCCTGTGGGCGGAGCCCCAGTGCTTCTTGGCTAATGGCAATTCCCTCGTTGAGGTCTTCCACTTCCCTGAGTTTCTGGTACCGAGTGAAGAGAGGAGCTGCAATGTTATTCAAAGAGCTTGATCGAAGAGGGTGCCCGGGTGGGCAAAGCACCAGTGCATTTCGGCCGAGGACAACGGCCTCGTTGAGATCCTCCATTGCTCCGAGCTGCTTGTACCGACTGAAGAGACGACCTGCAAGGTTGTTCAAAGACCTTGATCGAAGAGGGTGCCCTGGTGGGCGAAGTGCTAGTGCATCTCGGCCGAGGACAATGGCCTCATTGAGATCCTCCGTGGTGCCTAGCTGTTTGTACCGAGTGGAGAGATCAACTGCGAGGCTGTCCAATGACAATGACCGATCCTGGTGCCCCAGTGGGCGAAGCGCCAGTGCATCTCGGTCGAGGACAATGGCCTCGTTGAGATCCTCCATTGCCCCGAGCTGCTTGTACCGAGCGGTGAGATAAAGTGCGAGGTTGTTCAATGGCATTGACCGATTCGGGTGCCCCGGTGGGCGAAGCACCAGCGCGTCTCGGTTGAGGATGATGGCCTCGTTGAGATCCTCCGTTGCTCCGAGCTGCTCGTACCGAGTGTAGAGACGAGCTGCGAGGTTGTTCAAAGAGTTTGACCGAAAAGGGTGTCCCGGTGAGCGAAGCGCTAGTGCATCTCGGTCGAGGACAATGGCCTCGTTCAAGTCCTTCATTGCTCCGAGCTGGTTGTACCGGCTGGAGAGATTATCTGCGAGGTTGTTCAAAGATACTGAGCGATCCGGGTGCCCCGGCGGGTGAAGTTCCAGTGCTTCCCGTCCGAGGACAATGGCCTCTTGGATGTTCACCACCACCCCGAGCCGTCTGTAACGAGCACTGAGATGAAGTGCAAGCTTAACCAAGGAAACAGATCGCTCGGGGTGGCCGGGTGGGCAAAGTTCCAGTGCTTCGCGATCGAGGAAGATCGCCTCGTCGATATAAGTGGTCCCGCCACCTTGCTTAAACTTGGCGACAAGGGCCCCCGCCCGTGAGTGCAACTGGTCAACTAGTAGGCATATTATTTCACTGCTCTGCGCTGACAGAAAGGGAAAAGTACCTGTCGAATCCATGCGGGCTGACTGGACTTGATTCGATATGGTAGTTTGGGAAAACGTTGGGATATTGTGCGAGTGCGCTGGGACCAAAAAGGCAAACGGCTCTGCTACATCAAACACCGCAATGGACTCTTTGTTGGGCGGGCGTCAAATCCACCTGTCGACAGGTCGGAGCCTGCACCCTCGCAATGAACTACTCTTTCGCTCCGTTGCAAACCTCCTCGTCTTCTCTTCCTCCACACGCGCCTCCGCCAGGTCGTGATGGAGGGCATTGGCAAGGTGATTCTAATTTCTAGCCCGCCGCCTCCGGGTACTGGTCGTGGTCGTGGGAGAAGATCTGGTAATTCTGCAGGGAGGGACCTTGACTTTGACCGCGTGCGAGTTCCCGAAAGGTGTGGCCCTCCAAGGGATTCACCATTACATCGTGGTGGGCGGGGTCGAGGAGAGGGACGGTAACCCTAGTATTCACGATTTCGAAGCCCACCGAGACGCAGGGGGTTTGCAGTATGACTGATATTTAAGAACTTGGAGTATTCTCTTTCACCATAGAGGGATATCGGTTGGGAATGGTAGTATGCGTTGCGATGTGCCTGGTCATGCGCTGCGCGGAATGATCGGTGAACGTGGTGGATTTTGTTTGTTTGTCTACTTCTGCCAGCTCTCGTACGTATATAAAGTTTACAGCAAGGTCACGTCGCCGTCACTAGGCTGGAAGCATCCATGAATATTTTGCGTGGCTTTCGTGTCTACACTGTCAGTCACGCTTCACCAATGCCAGGCTCCAGTCAGACTGCTTACCCATTTCCGCCTTCGTGGATATTGCATGTGAGATACTGTGCAGGTCTGAGTTTCGTGTTGGTCATAGTACACACCGAAACCGGAAATATGTCACCCAGTAACTCATTCAAAAATACTCCTGGCTCATGGTAAACGGTGCTCCGAGACCAAACGGCTGGACTCCTATGGTATTAGGGTCAAATGTCACTGAAATGGACTGGAGCTGAACAAGAGGCGACAACGTGGCCGTACCGACCTCGATTTCCTACATGTCAACAAGGGGAGGGGGAGGCAACCATTCAGTCGAGTCCTCCCATGAAACAGCAGAAGCGAAGCGAAACGACACCGAGTGAATGAAAAAATAAAAACACAACAAAAGGCAACTTACATCAACGTGCAAACTCGGCACCCAACTCGTATTCTGGGATGGATTGTGCCGTCTAGCACGAATGAGGGCAGTGAGGGTGGGGGTGTAAGACGAGATGTACAGATCAACGAGATTCCGTTGTCCCTTCCTATACGGACCAGCAGCGTGCAGAGGAAGAAGAGAGAACTCGGCGGTGGGGCACCACCAAATGCGTGATTAAGTTGGATGTGTCATCTGGAGGAAGTCGACAATGGGGGAAACAACCTGCTCCCAGAGGTCCCGTAAGACGATGGCAAGATCTCTTGTCACGTCCATCGACTTTGCACGCACAGTCAATGTACCAAGCTTTGATGACAGTTCCCGAGCACGTTCCTTTGTGGTTGATAATGGGATGTGAACGGGATCCTGATCAACTAAGATAACGAGAGCGTCGCAGCCATACTGGCTTGCATTTACAATGATGACAGGGCCCTCGCGGGCTGCCTGTTGGAGATCGGAGAAGAGCGATGGTAGAAGGAAACGTGAGAGCCCAGGTAACTCGCGGATATTGATGACGACTTTTTGCAATTCAATGTTCAGACGGCACACCCGATCATGCTGATCTGCACCAGGTGAGTCAAGGGCTTTGCGAATGAGCAAGGTCAGTTGCGTGAACTCGTCTGCCAACTTCTTGCCTGCTGGGCCAGATGCAATGACATCATCAAGCGGGGAACGGAGGCGAATGAGCTGGCTCCAAAAGACACCCCGACCTTGTTCTAGAAGCTCGACCGCATTGATAGGAGAGTGGTGACGAAGACAAGCTGAGAACGCGTCCACTGCAAGCGATGACGTAAGGTTCTTGAGTACAGTGATGTGCTGAGGCAAAGATGGTAGAGTGGCGAGATGATGAATGAGTAGTCGAGAAGACGTCTCGTATGCTAGAGGTGTTGTGGGATGCTGGAGTTCTTCAGCTGCACGAATCCATCCTCTAGCGGCAGACAAATCGCTGGAAGACACCACGGGGAATACACGTGCCAGAGTAGCATAGGGATGGAATAGTTCCTCCTTATCCTTTGACTGACTCGACTGCGTGAACCGAGTACGGAGACAGCGTGCAAGGTTTTCCAATGACGTCGATCGATTTGCACGGCCTGGTGGACAAAGGGCCAGTGCATCTCGGCCGAGGACAATTGC
>JBBPRF010000348.1:0-28869 GCA_038092875.1 Lanmaoa pseudosensibilis | reverse complement strand
TCCTCAAACAACGTAGACATGAACGACACGGATACCACACAGCAGGTAAGAACATACTCTTTTTGGGTGCATCCTTCGATACTCAGTAGTTGACTCATCCCCGTCCTCACAAATGTCACGCGTTTAACCTCCGCTTACCTTTGACGCGGCATCGACTGACCTCCTGCGCGATACGTCGGGCGTATCGTCCATTTGCATTTTAAACCTTTCTGTCCCCGCTCCCTTGGTGCACCTCCACTCGCCTGTCCACGCGAACACTCATTCGCGGCTACCCGTTTGGAGTGCAATTCAATCCAGAGGGATCACTATGGCGGGATCCCCCCATGTACTGGGAACACATCGTATACCCGGGATATATCGAGGCACACGAGGCCATATTCGAGAACGGTGATGTCGAGAATGGGAAGCTGAATGGGGAGAGAGTGCCAGGACTCGTGGTGATAGAGCCTGTGAAAAAGGGAGCAGAGATGAGCATGGACCACATCGTTCGAAGTTGTTGTGATGTGATTCGGAACTTTACACACGCGTTGGACGCTTAGATGGGCGTCCGCCGTCAGCATTTGAATGGCCGAATTTTCACGGGTTGTCGTCGGCGACTCGGCGTGAATGTTGAACGGAGCCCGGGCCAGAAATCACATGTCCTGACCAAATAAATTTGGCCTCCTCTGATTGGCTGCTGGTTCATATACATCAAATCAGGAGTCCGGTGTTCCGACCGTCAGCGCAAGCCCACTCTTGAACTCTAACCTCCACCATCTCACTTCGTATCATATTCGCTTTACAATCCAATGGCTCAAGTCATCGTTGTTGGTGGCGGTCTTGCTGGTCTTTCTGCAGCACACACACTCCTCGAACGTGGTGCAAATGTGCTATTGCTGGATAAGCAAGGGTGCGTGATTCTCCCCCGCGAAAGCACAGGGATGCCCTGACGCACGATGTGCCTCAGGTTCATGGGTGGTAACTCCACCAAAGCTACCTCCGGCATCAACGGCGCTGGCACACAAACGCAACAAGAGGCTGGGATTCCTGACAATGCTAAACTCTTTTTCGAGGACACCAAGAAATCCGCAAGTCTTTTTCTTTGAAGTTGACATGGAATGGCCTCTTATCTCACTGTTCTAGGCTCGTGACCTCGCTCGGGACGACCTTATTCGTGTCCTCACTGGTCGGTCAGGCGACGCGGTGAACTGGCTGCAGAACAAGTTTGGCCTCGACCTTTCCAAAGTTGCCCGTCTTGGTGGTCACAGCCAGCCTCGTACACACAGAGGCAACGCCCAATTCCCTGGAATGGTGTGTTTTTTGTGACAGTTTGCAACCATGCGTTGGTGCTCACTTTACAAATTCCTAAAGGTTATTACCTATGCCCAGATGGAGCGCTTGGAGGATTTGGCAGTCAGTCAACCCGACAGAGTCAAGATTTACAAGAAGGCTCGTGTCAGTAGGCTTCTCAAGGACGAATCAGGTGCCGTAAACGGTGTCGAGTTTGTCCGCAACGGAAAGACCGAGACCGCTTATGGACCTGTCGTCTTGGCCACTGGTGGTTACGCTGCAGACTTCACTTCAGATTCGCTACTGAAAAAACACCGCCCCGAATATTATGACCTCCCGACGACCAATGGTGACCACTGCACTGGTGATGGTCAGAAGATGGCCATGGCCATTGGTGCTAGCGCCATCGACCTTGAGAAGGTTCAAGTGCACCCAACTGGTCTTGTCGACCCCAATGAGCCAGAGGCCAAGGTCAAGTTCCTTGCTGCCGAAGCTCTCCGTGGTGTTGGCGGTCTCCTCTTGGACGGGAACGGCGACCGTTTTGTTGATGAACTTCAACACCGTGACTACGTCACCGGTAAGATGTGGGAGAACGGCAAGGTATATATCTCTAGTTGTGGCTCCAACAAGTATGCTAACTTTTCCGCCCCTCTCCAGTACCCTATTCGCCTCGTCCTTAACGGCCAGGCTTCCGGCGAGATTGAATGGCATTGCAAGCACTATGTCGGCCGTGGCTTGATGAAGCGATTCGACAGTGGTGAGGCACTTGCCAAGGAGATGGGTATCTCACTTGCATACCTCAAGAAGACATTCGACACCTACAACGCTGGCGCCAGGGCCAAGAAAGATCCTTTCGGAAAGAAGGTAATTGCCTTTATGGACTACTCTACCCGTTCCAATTAACCTGTCATTCTAGTTCTTTTCGTCTGGAGATTGGACTACGGATGACTACTTCAATGTTGCAATCATGACGCCTGTTCTCCACTACACGATGGGTGGTCTGGAGATCGATGCCGAGTCGCGAGTAATTGGAAAGGATGGCACACCTGTCCCAGGTCTCTTTGCCGCTGGTGAAGTCGCTGGTGGGGTTCATGGTGCCAATCGACTCGGGGGTTCGTCGCTGTTGGGATGCGTTGTCTTTGGACGTGTCTCGGGTGACTCTGCGGCTGCTTACCTCCTTCAAACGGCGAGTGCCGTCATCGAGAAGGCTGGTGGCCGACTTGGTGCACTGGCAGGGCAACTTTCACCCCAACCTTCTGCCTCCCAAACCACCCCTTCTGCCTCTGCGCCAAGCGCTGTTGCACCTTCATCCTCAGCGGCTAAGGAATTCACGACCGCAGATGTCGCCAAGCACAACAAGAAGGATGATATTTGGGTCATCGTGAACGGACAGGTTCTCGACGTCACATCGTTCTTGCCTGATCACCCAGGAGGAGAGAAGGCAATTTTGTTGTATGCTGGACGCGATGCCACGGAAGAGTTTAACATGCTTCATGATCCCAAGGTACGTCTCCGTCCGGTCCTGCCAGTTTTGCAGCAGCTCAACGTTTACCCAGGTCATCCCAAGATATGCGCCTGACTCGGTGATTGGCGCTCACAAGAAGTAGATATACATGCACATTCTCCACTCCCGATTGGACCTCGGATGGAAACCAAAAGCTATTGGTTGGGAAAATGGTTGCGAATCGATTGACGCTTTAATGTAATCGTAGCTTGTACAACCTGTTTATTCCCTCATTTTTTACATGCTCGGTGTTGTATCTGAATCACCTTTTGCATACCACTATTTCACCATGGTTGAACGCTGTGCATGTTTCCCAATATCCTGCTTTGAGACCAATGCACAAGATCGGGGCGGTAAGTTACCCCATGACCCTTCTCTAGCACTCATTCACAGGTACTTAACGTATGCTACGTTTCGACGGTCATCCGAGTCGCGTTCAAAGAATTCCTGAACTCAGAACCACGGTGCAAATCCAGTGACCACTCGTTCCTCTTCGCAAATCTGATCCGAGGCGAGCAAGAGACGGATGGAGTTCTCCGTTGGCTACATGCATGCATGACCGTGACAGAGCCCTGACTCGGATTCTCGGCGATACGTCCGAGTCTGAAGATCTGACCCTTCGCCCTCTCGTTATACCCCTGGCTGTGGGCCCCTACCACAGAACACTCGGTGGTTTAGTGGTCCATCACGTTCCTCGATAAGCGTGCAACTTGTGGCTAAGACGAGGAGATTACTGTACGAACGAGCCACACCGGACGGGCAACCTGTCCCAGAGAAAACCCGCAGCATGGGATTGGATCGCCCAAGCCTGGAACGCGGCCCCGAGACGCCATGTACAACATGAAGATATATATTCCGACCGCGAATCTCGCGCGACTCTGGCGTGATCCTGTCATCCTTCCCTCCCTTTCCCCGTCCTTTCCCCTTTCTTCTACCTCACACTGACGCAACGTCCTCGGGGTGGGTATTTTAGGCTCGACTGGATGGGGGATGACAGAGCGTTCTTGATCGCACCTCCGAGCGTCGACCCGTGGACTCGACGCCATCCGTGGAAAAGAAGAAGGGTGGCATTCTGAGTTTCCTTGCTCCTGACACGTGTATTGAGCGCCGTCGGCGTTTTGTATGCGTACACTACCCCTTAGGCGCGGGGACGTTGGACCTCGGAAAGGGTTATAAGCCCAATGCTTGCCAGGGTACGCGTCGTCTTCTTCATCCACTCTAGTCAACGCGTGTTGTGTCTGCCGCTTTTTTCGTACGTATGTCTGCTGGATCACCGTCAGTGTACTTTCACCCCCAAGCCGAGTCGCGGGTGGGACGTGACGTAGCGAGGTCTGTTTTGTGTCGGTCTTTTGTTGTGGGTGGAGTTGACTTGGTGGTAGGGACTGTTCGGATCGCTCAGTTCCAGCGCCAGCACCGTTTTGGACCGTCCCTTCAACTGATCAAGCGAGTGAGATGGAGAGGTTTGGATGCCGACTCATAGAGTTTATGACCGGGAGCTTACAAGAATATTAATCTCATTTCACCTAGCATGTATGCGCGCCCACCATACGTCGGAGGTGGATCTATGCAGTGCCGTCACGGTATAGCATCCCCCCCGTCGGTTCTGTAAGTATTTCTAGTCGAGTTGTTGTCTCTATGCTGGCTCAGTGTACGTTAGACAATCGCTGCAGCGCACTGAGATGCGGCCCGCGAGCGTTCACTTGCCTGCTGCAGTTCCCTTTTCAGGGCCCACTGGTCATGCACCCCAAGCCGGCCGTTTTCCTGATGCTGCAGTGCGCCAATTCGATTGTTCACGGCCAGGATCGAGTCCATTTCGTGTAAGCCCGAACTTGAGGGCCGATCTGCAGAGCCTCGGGAACGTCAATTCACCAAGTCATGGTATCGCGGAAGCCTCTGCCTTGGGATTCACTCCAGCAAATCAGACTTGGGGAGAGATGCTCGGGACAACATTTACGCCCCGAACCCAACCCTCGCTCCCCTCGCAAGTCCGCTCATGGGAGTCAAGCGAACCCACAGGCGTACGGTTCCCTTCCGTTGTCAGCAACAACGCGTCCTCCGTCGAACCAGCACATTCGCAGAACGCAAACGACGATGCCGGCGACGAAGTGCACACCTTCCTTTGTGAATGGACAGACGAACACGGCACATGCAACATGGACATCCTCGGAGATAGAGTGTGGATGAGCCGCCACCTCAGCCGACACCACAACGTGGTCGGGAACGAGAGATCCCAACGGGCGTGTCTCTGGCGGGGGTGTACGGACACGATGAACAAGGGGAGTTTGGCGCGGCACGTCGTCTCGCGCCACTTGCGGGCAGGCGCGAGTTGTGGATTCTGTAGCAAGGTGTATTCACGCGCGGACGTGGCTCGAAGACATACCAAGAAATGCAAGGTTGCGAATGGGGTGTCGGTGCAGTATGAACAAACCGGGTGGTAAGCAGATGAACGAGCGTGTTTTTCTTCTTCGGGTGAATTGGACGCTAACCAAAACCTTGCAAGATGGGTGGTCATGGCCGACCAGTCGTTTCGATACGACTGGGCGTGTGGAAAAAGAACCTGAACCTTGTAGATCGGGTACACCCAACGTAGAATCATGACGAATCATGGACTAACGGGCCCTCAGAGCTGTAATCACGTACACTTTTTATTCTCGACACGTGGTGTGGTATTACGAGTAAAATTTTGAGATAATCAGCAATGGCATCGAGAGAGTGGACCGTGCTCGATCCGAAAGATCGATTTACGAAGGCCTTGCATTGCCGGCTTGAACTTCGTCCAGCGGAATGCGAATCAAACGCTCTCCTGGTGCCGATTCAAGGCCTGCCAAAGACGCCTCTGACTCTGCATACTGCTGTCGATTCGCCACTACAGACACGAGTGAATACGCGTCGCGATAGGTCGTGGACACTCACGAAAGAGTCCAAGTATGCGGAACATGTTTGGCCATTGTTCGAGTACTTGGCCATGGACTGCGATCAGGCACGATCAGAAGGGCGACGTGTGCTTCCACGCGTGTGCAGAACTCACCCTGACCCGCATCTGCCATGACTTCGCAGTCGTCGGCAAGGGCGTCGATGCGCTTTACAAAGAGGGCACTGGCACGTTCGAGAGCCGCGACCGCTTCATATTCCTTTTTCTTCTCGAGCAAGCGGTGGACAGAAGCGGGATTATTTGTTTGAGCGGCCAAAGCGTGTGCATGAGAGACCCGATGAGGCGCAATAGATGACCGCATCTCTGTGGAGAAGCACAAAAGTACTATGATCACGTGGTGGCTTATATCTTGTCGACGCGAATGGTTTCAACTCCAACTCGGCGACCATTTGGCAAAAGCTCGACTTAGCGCGTCCTCGTCGCCCTCCATCCACCATGCCCGTCACTCGCTCCTCCAGTCGCCCAAATTCCCAACAGCCATCGAATCAGCCCTATTCATCCCGCCGCGCAGGTCCATCTGGCAGTGGAGGCACCAAGAAAGCATCAAAGTCCCCTAGTAACGAAATTATTGTTTTGTCTTCCGACGATGACGAGCCTTCGTCCAAAGGAACCTTGTCATCCAAGAAATCGTCCAGCCGTCCTCTCAGAAAAAAGGCAGCCGCATCTGCAGTGCTACCAGTCCTCTCTGGCGATGTCCTCGAAATATCGTCGGATGACGAGAACAGGTCCAAGAAGCCCCCCGTGAGAAGACAGGCCCAATCATCCGAAACGACAAACAAGGATCTTCAACGTACCGTCAAGAAGCTACAAGAGGTCCGTGTTATGTCTTGTACCCCTTTTCGCTTGGCCTCTGCTGTTTCTAAATAACCCCCAACAGGAGCTCAAACGATCTGAGCAATTACTCGCTTCGACCTCTCGAGAGGTAGAAGAGCTCAAACGCGATTGTTGTAACAAAGATGCAAGCCCCCTTTCTCATCCTTCTCCCTTTTCATTTGTCTAATGCATACGTTCAACAGGTCTTCTCAGGACTGGAAGAATATACTTTATGCGAGGTGTGCACACTCACCATGTGGTGCCCATATACGTCCGTCTTCCTCCCTATATGCCGGTGATTCTGACCCTGACTATATGCCTGCAGCCTTCCCGACTGTGGTCACTCTTTCTGCGAAGGGTGTCTTGTCGATTGGTTCAGTACGATACAAGTTCAACACATGACAGCGAACCCCCAGTTGGATGATAACCGTGCCGCTTTGGCGGGACAGCTCCATACATTCGTCCAAATGGTTCCCAATTTGCATGCATACGGTCCACATGGACAACACCACGTGCGAGCGGTCCTCGCGGAGCTACGACGTCATCGACCTGAATATACTTGTCCGTCGTGCCGAAAAGAGGTTCTGAATAAACCGGTCGAAGATTTCCGGTTGAAGGGTCTCATAAAGGAAATCGCGGGGATGATGGGTGAAACCAATTCGCGCAAAGACACTTCTCCACACCGAGGGACTAGCCCCTTTGCTCACTTTTTCGCGGCACCCATATTGGCTAGATAAACTTGCATTGTTTTTTCTCAGATGGCGGAGATCTTACCCTCCAGTTTCATCAGTTGATAAACACTATAGCATACATTATTGGTACTGTACATGTGTAACGAATACTAGTGTTTAATGTGTTCACCCAGTCATTGGTATGATTCTTGGATGAATTTTGAAGTTTAGGTTTATGTTAGGTTTACCTGGAGTCGCAACCTGTCCCCCTTCAACGCGCTACGATGCCCGCCCTCGTGACCCACCTCGCCTTCAGCGTTTTGGGTCGCGGTGCGCGTTGTTCGTTGCGCCGTCCGTCCCACATCATCTCCCATCCCTATCATTCCCTGACTCCCCTCGCTCGCCCACATGGCCTCCCGACCCGGTATCTCGATTTGGTGGGGTCACCTTGTCGATGCGCTCATTTCCCTCCGACATCCAGGCCACCTCACAACAAAGTGCATGAAGCGCGAGGTAGGTGCCGTTGGGAAGGGGAAGATCAGTCGTTGTAGAGAATGCGACAAATTCGGGAATCCCATCTCTCGTCAGTCCTTCGCGAGCTGCATGCGAATAATACGCGTGTGGTATGTAGACGCACTACCACAGGCTTAAGCCTCATAAAGTGGTCATCGAAAGGGTTGTGATAGTATTGGTAGATCAAAAGGTTATACTCGAGACGGTGAGCTGGACAGGATTTTCCACATACTGGCAGAGTGGAAATTCTGGTCAACAGATGGCGAGCCTACGTAAGACGAGGCACGAGGCCAACGTAGGATATAGTCTATGTGTGAGAAGCGAAGTGGCGCATCTTTCTTTCTCTTGCCCACTTCCCATCCCCTCCAGCTGTAGCGGTCCGCTTCAGTGTAGTCCTAGTTACGCTCGTTACTTTCACACCCGCCCACCACTCCCTCTCACAGGCTTCGCACAAACATTCATACTTCAGTTTGTCCGACGCTGCTTCACTCGATCCTGTCGTTCGAGCACAGCTGTTCGCTGCCCAGCCCACCCTCACAGCTCGCTCGCCTCGACAGTCCAGAGTCCAGCTTCGGGCCGGAAAAAGCCTTCGGCTTTTCGCCCACTCATTTGCTATCTTTACATCGCTTTCCATGTACCATCGTTCACCTATCATCAGACACTCTTTCTGTGATCACACGAGAAGCCAACTAAGCACGCAACGCATAGACTGAGTGGAAACGCTGTCCCGGGGTGTCTTGAGTTGACAATTGACAGAAGCAGGCAGACCTTCAATGTGCCACCTTCTTCGATCTTTGTATTGGTTACTTCTGGAATGATGTGCCCAACTTCAACATAGTACGCATTGCCACCGTGACGAATATGTTTCATCAAATATTGGCAAAGCGACACCGGTACGCTCGAGATGAAGGAAGCTAGTCAAGTGCACTTCTACACGCAAGCATTAGCATCACGAGGGCTGTTTGACGGGTCACGGAATAAAGTATGATAATTATTCAACCATTACCCGTGATAGATAAACATCGTGGAGCTTTACAACGAGGAGATTGTCATAGGCATTAGATATACCCATACTGGAGCCGCCCTCCTTCGAGTATTCGTCATCTTCTCTAAGCTCATCTAACAAGTCAGCAGCACCACTCATGCGGAGAACCCGCATGATGGCGAGCATAGTATTGCAGAAACGAGGATCGGGGAGACCAATAAGACGATCCTGGTTGAGGACATTTGTACCGAAAAATAGCTCCTTATTCATTCGACGTTTCATCGAGCGACTGAGGTGTTCTTCGCGGACGGGACGAGAGAAGTACCGAACCTATTATATGTGAATGGCTGTCAATTACGAATCAGAAATAGGGCTCACACCGTCAGACCCGGGCACAGCTTCAATGCCCCAATATAGGTTATCATACTGCTCATGGGCGTCATGTTGCAGAAGTAATGCATTTTCGGGGGCATTAATCAATGCCTTAATATTTTCTGCCGTGATGGTGCGACCCGTGAACATCTCGAGGGCTGCATGAGGTTGGGTCTGAGGGAAATGTCACAACCGCCTTTCGAAAAAGAAGAAAATACTCTGTGTACTTTATCATGGAGTGAAAAAGGCATGATATAGGCTAGCTCTGACATCACACCAGACTGTGCAACAATACCCAGCCTCTTATGCTCACTCTGTCTGAATTCCTCGTTGGTGACAGGGCACGTCGGGAGGTCACGCAATTCGACCTGTTATAATAACAGAGATGAGGACGGTTCCATAAAATAGTACAGCACGCACGAGGAGTTTTAACGATGACTTCTGCTTCTCTCTCCTTGCTTCTTGGAGGAGGTCATAGATAGCGCTGACCCGATCAGTATCCAAGGCTGGATGAAAAGAAATATCAGGTGTACTCTTCCCTGAGGGGTTCCACACCTGTCCGTGGCTATTAGCTCGTGCCACTGAAAAGACGAGAGGGACAAACAGGCTAGTGCTACATTGTTAAAATAGTGAGTTGCCAGATCCGTCAATGATGGCAAGACACTTGTTGCATCTTCGGCTAGAGGTGGAGACATTCGGAAAGGCGGCGTGCCCAGTCAGCTACCTCCGGCAATTCGGGAGTAGATAATTCATCAACTGTTGATAAATTGAGGTCAATGAATCCGCTGAGATCAACAACACGCCTTACTGATCTGATTCGCTGGGTGAGGGAGTGTGCGGAGCTGCGCCAGATACTCTCGTTCGAGTTCGCATGGGTTTGGCGAGTATAAAAGAAGATAATAAAGAAACTTTGCAGCGTTAACCTTCTTTTTGGAGGTCTTCGTAAGATGGGGTGGATAGTTGTGTGTGGGGTAGGGTATGGGGAGCCAGATAATAGAGAAACTTTGCAGCGTTAACCTTCTTTTTGGAGGTCTTCGTAAGATAACACGAAGAGTCTCCGAGAAGCGGAGGGGAATGATTGATATTGACAGGTTGGAGGAATGCACATAGATACTCAGCCCGGTTGGCCATGGTCCCGGTCAACTTTGAAATAGATGAGCCACAATCATGCCTAAGAAATTCAAAAATGCGAGAGAGAAATAAATCTAGCCAGCGCACTAGCACAGGCTTAAGCCTCATAAAACGGTCATCGAAAAAGTTGTGACAGTATTAGTTAATCAAGAGGTTATGCTCGAGACGGTGAACTCGGGATTGTCCACGCATTGGCAGAGTGGAAACGCTGTTGGGTGTCTTGAGTTGACAGAAGCAGGCAGACCTTTGTGCCACTTTCTTCGATCTCCGTATTGGTTACTTCTGAAATGATGTGCGCAACTTCGACATACGCATTGCCACCGTGACGAATACTGCAATCACGCAGCGGTAGTCGCCGCGACGCAATACCTACTCGAAGGGTGAAATGAAGATGATATCCAAGGCTCGCATGAGAACCATGCACTGCATCACCCTTGCGATGCATCTAATCGACCCTCTTGCATTTCCATCGGATATGCGCGAGCATCTTCAAATGACAAGCGAGTTGGTCTGCCGCTATGCTTAACTAGTATACAAGGGTCAAGTGCGTAAATAACATATCGGATTGATCCATGACAAAGGGAGAAGGCTGTAGTTTACAAGCCCGGATAAAATCGTTGAAGTACATGCTGGTTACATCCATGAGCTGGGCGTCGTCCGCCAGAGCCGTGATCTCCCGCTGAACTTGTCTTCGGACATTGCCATCATGCGCCAATCGGTCGAGGAGGGGAGCGCCTGGCTAGTTTCATGACCAAGCGTCATGGCCTCGAAGGCAAGGAATTGTCGGTAGGCAGTTTGAGACGTGGTTTCTGGTAAGAGTCGATGGGGAAGTGGCATAGGTCCAAGATGCTTGGTGGCAGAGTAGTGGTTTGTAGGAGTTTGAGGGACTCAGCCCTCCATATTCCACCTGTTTTTAACCCATAATATTCTTAGGGAGAAATCGATATCGTGGAGGGTGACAAGAGCCAGAGTCCCACCCTTGTGTCATAAGAGAGGCTGGTAGGAACGGAAAAGAAGGAAGGAAGACCTCGGCGATAAGGAGATTACTGTACATAGAATTTGTTATGTTATGAGTGGGCTCGAGTGTGACAATCTCCCTTACTATACAACAGTGATAGTACTCATGGCAGCACATAGCAACAAAGCAACATAAGACTATGCATGCAACGGGCAAGTGATCTCAGCTACCGTTTCTTCCCCCGTGTCTTGACACTTTTCGGCTTCTTAACATCCACCTTGGTGGGCAGTGGCCCTTCGACGACCTCGACTTCATCGTCTGAATCTGCCTTTCTCTTGTGCCCGGCACCAGACCTCATCGTCGTGCTCCCTTCTTCCATCACATCGCTCATTGTCGTCGTCGACGTCTTATTCGTGGAACCCGGACTCTGCCGCATCGACGCCACGGTCCCCTGAACCGACCCCCTCGACCTGACTGACGACGCGGGCGACGCTCTTCTCGATCCCGACCCCGCTCCCGTCGAACCAGAGCGGTTCTGCGGCGGAAAGACAGGCAACAAACCCACCTCGTCTGACACATCGCCTTTGCCCATCGACGACGCGCTACCATCTACTTGTCCATCACGGTACGCCTCCAGCCTCGTCTCGCGCCAATCCCGTCTGTAGACGCTCTCTGCCGATAACCCTTCCTCGAACGACCGTACGTCGCCCTCGAGGCGCATGTTGTTGTTTTCGTGGTTGTCGTGCCTGGTGGTGTCATATAGTAGATTGGGGCGGGGGATATGCTCCCCCGTTCGGCACGCTTCAAAGAGCTCAAGAGAGAGCGAAGACGAATTCTTGAACGGTCCTTCCCGCCATCGGTGCCCGTCTTCTTCCACCGCTGGCTCGCCCAAGTTCTCGACCCATTCCCAAGGTCGGCTGTGGACAGGTGCGCCATACACGAGGTGACCAGATGCATCACGATGGGCGTGCACGAGATTTGTGACGACTCCGTTTGGAGGGAGGTGTGGGAGCAGAGTACATAGCTGCCGATAGTATTCAGAAGGGAGGTCGGTCCGAAGCTCGTGCTCGGAGATGCTGGGGTAGTATTTGAAGAGGTCAGACGTGCTCGACTTGGATTGCGAGTGGAGTTCTACATGTATGAACGTCAGCGCATGCACAGGACGAAGAATTCATGGGATATACCATCAATCACAAAGTATAACGTATCAATGAGCAATGGGTACGCCACGGAGTCAAAATCTGATGACCCGGACGCATGCATCTGCCCCATGATGTTCTCAGCACCTTCATGATTGTCCATGACACGTACACATACCAGAGCCAAACGGAAAAGTGTCGATGACAGCATCTCGTACTGCTCGCGGACAGCTGTCGCCCAAGTTCCCCCAAATCCTAGTTTAAATTGCAGCAAGCGAGCAATGAAGAGTATGCATTGCGTCAATCGTTTCGCTTCTTCAGGGCCCGCCATAGCAAACATCGACTCGACGGCGGAGAGGATCTCACAAATGCCCTTGCCCAGTCGTTCTTGACAGCTGGCATCAAGTTGAAGGGCGGATCCTTTCGTACGGAAAGGTTCCATCACGTGCGATAGGAGGCGCAAGATCTCCCCTGCACGATCAATACGTTCTGCGAGGTTTTCGAGCAACAGCGGAGATGGTGGACGAGCGAGAATTTCGACAAGGCTCTCCATGCCGTTGTTCACGAACTGCGATGGCAATTGATAAATGAGTAGTTCATCAAGCGTAGTGAACAGATAAACCTTTCCAGCCACGGCACTATCGATCTCCTTCACCATCTCGGCGATGAAACATGCTTCATCAGATGCAATCGAGTGATGAAATAGAACGGAAGTCATCTTGTCCAAGGATGCGCTGGCGGCTTGTTTCGTCGAATCGTTCGCCATGGCTCGACCCAACTGTCGTAGTCCGAACTGAAGTTGAACGGCAGTGGCAGCAAGACGCCATGGACTGAGCACGGACGAGATCCCGCTATTTAAAAACGTGTTCACATCTGTGCCTGCAAGTCTAGTTCAGCAACCGTCGAGACTCGGAGAGCAATGGTACCGAACACTTACCCTCACTCGAGTCGCTCAGAATCACCTTGAGTGCATTCACGAGCGGCTCAAAGAGCGTCTCATTAATGTATCCACACTGGATAGGTTGTTCGAAGGCCCTCCGTATCACGTCCAAGTCACGGTATGCGGCAAACCGAAACTGTCGACTCTCGCAAGTCCTTACCCGGAGATCCTTGGCCATGTCTCGGAGGTGTTGCGGAACGAACGGGTTGTGCTCGATAGACACGAGGGTGGGCATCTCGGCAGCAAGGAAGCTAAAGTGCAGCACGCTAAACGCGTCTTGTCGACGGGTATAAAATCGGTGGACGTCTAAAAGGGTATTCGCAAGCGTGGACGATATCTGAGGCTCTGCTGTCAGAATCAAACAGTCGAACAATGCGTTCGCTGACTGGATGTAAGTTACCAGTGATTGCGCCTGTTCAGACATGACTTTTGCCAGCTGAGTCCATGCGGGGTAGACAAGACCTCGGAGGATAGTCGTGGATGGGAGCGCTCCGTGGGCGCACAGAAAAAGCAGTACAACAGAGCATACATCCCACGCTTCGACTGTGAGCGCCAATATTTCGCCTTTTCCAGTGCCAAGGAACCAGCGGAGTACTTGTTCGTCAATGCCCGCAGGGAGGTGCTGGTCGACGTGCAAAAGGAACTGCGCGTATTGCAGCGCAATCATGTGCCGTTTGAGAACATCATCTGTCATTAGTGGTACTTGACGCAATGAGGCCACGGTATTGTCCCAAACTTTCCAGCCCCAATCCAATGAGGTTCGATACTTGTACCACAGGCTATTCGCAAGGATCGAAGGGGCATCTGGTTTGGAATCCTCTGCAAGCAGTAAGATCTCTGGTAAAACCAGAGGGACCGTGTCACCCACAACCGTTTCCGGGGCGAGCGCCTGATGAAGATTAGAGTTAAACCGCCAGGCTCATCGTACAAACTCACATGGGCAAATGAAGATATATCTGCCGCTACGAGAGCCCTCGCGGAGTCATCTAGGTGGCGACCTCCGTCCATCTCGACGAGGAGAGCCAGAAGTGATCTTACTTGCATCCCGCGGTTCCTCCAAACCACATGAGCAGAATAAAGTGCGTTTGTGATACCACTCGTCGCATTCATCGAGGTCCAGACAGTGGCGAAACGATGGAATACTTCGCCGACTGCCGCGACAACGCCCCCGTGTGAGGTTTGGGATAATACCGAGAGGCTCAGCTGAAAAGAAGAAAACTTAGTCTGTGCTGCACATCTGATTGCTAGATCAATTTTACCTCAAGCAGCGAACCGTAACAGGATGTACAGCACAATAATTCTACTACCACGCTATATGTTTGAAGAACGACCAGCTCGCCAAACTTATCAGATCTGCAAGGGTCAAAAAGGGTGTGTGAAACAGTCGAAGGAGCGACTTACAAGCTGGAAAATTTCTTGTAGTTTGGCAGAAGCCATTCCTTGAACATCTTTACTTGCTCGAAACGCGGAGCATGAATAGCTGTGTGACATCTGCCATGCAAAGTCGACAAAGAGGTGAATGTATGAGGTGGCGTCCCTGAATCAGTCACCTATGTGAACACATGCCACGGTCCCGTTGGCAGATAACGCACCTCCGAATACAAGTGGCAGAACGGCTCGAATCTCCCGCCTCATTTCTCTCTCACAGACATCTTCAGGCGTTTCGCGTGCGCGGGCGCCATATAGAATCAACTTGCGTTGGTGCACCAATGATGATGTGATATTGTGGAGTGGTATCCAACGGAGGAACTCGCGATGTTTCGAGGCCGACTTGACTGGCTGCAACAGCCAGTCAAAAACAAGTACGCCAAGATTCGTGATGGCTTACCTCGGCACATGAAAGACCTGACTCGCTGCGTGCAACAAGCCTCTGGATATAAGCTGCATAATCAAACAGACTATCTTTGACAAGCTTTCCGAAAAGAGCCGAGATAGATCTGAGGTTGGCGCTGTCGGCAGCTACATCACTTGTGTCGAGCCAATCAAACAAGTAGTCGTGCAAAGTTGCACAGGAGAGTTCGCGACGTGCTGTACGTTCGCAATATTGACTGAGAAGAGTCACAGCAGCGGAGGGACGATGCGGTCCAAATTGAAGGGGTGTCACAGCCCAGGTGAGGAGCGTGTCAAGTTTTTCGGTGAAAACTGATGACGAGGAGTCACCTGAATGCGACGGAAAGAAACCGATTTTTGACATGTCAGTCGTACAAGATATCGAATTGAGTTTCTGCAATAGATAATGCAGCTAACCGGGCCAAGCATCAGTATAGGAGACACACCTGGATATCGACAACCATGGATCCAAGACGTTCCAAAGCACGGGGAGGAAGGTTCCGGAACAACATTGCGTCGTTCCTTCTCTGGATATCCGAGAGGTTTTCGAGAAGTAACCGCTGTATCTCGCGTTGTCGCTGATCTCCGGGCAAAGAAGGGTCTCCGACAGCGTTGGATAAAACCGAGGCTAATAACGGCGAGTGACTAGCCCAAGTATTTGGACTGACAAAAGCATCCGGCAGGGTGAGGCAGATTCGCTGCACAGATAAGCATGCGAAAAAAAACTAAAGGACGTTACACTCACTTGTAAGAGGGTTTCCAGCAATGCTTCCAGTTTGATGAGTTGTCCCTGCGCTGACGATCGAATCTTCCGAAAGGGGGTGAGACGAAGCCCATGACAAACAACAGTGAAATTTTGACCTCTGAAAGTTTGGCAACGCATGCGTCAGCGAATGGCTTGGTGAGCGCGCGGCTGGCGAGCATGCCGTCTAAGTACTCGTCCGCAAGATGGACCACGAAGCCAGCTTGCGCAAGATTGCATGTCATCATTTGCTGGACTAACCACAGGAGAAACGTGCGGCTATCGACGAGACCATCTGCATAGAAGGGTCGAAGTAGTCGGAGGCTATTGGACCTGGATCAGCACATAGACAGTGTTATGTTTGAAAACCCACCAATAAGTGAAACGCGAAACCCATCGGTCACGAGAGTCCGGGTCCGACAGCACGCCTTTAAATGATTGTTTGATATTCAGTCCCGGACGAGGAGCACTAGGAAGTGCAATTTCGGCAAGTTGCTTTTTGAGGTAGCTCGTCACGACGTTCGTCCAATCGATGCTGTATTGCGTGGGATTATAGTTTGGCTTGTTCCGCAGACCCACCTGTAATAAGAGCTCAATTGGTATGAACTACTGAGTCATCTAGCAACGTACCGTCTCGTTTGCACCAAGAACTCGTAAAAACCATACAGCACGTGAGATTGCTACGTTGTTAGATTGTAATAAGTCGAGAAGATCGTGTCCTTTCGCCCCGTGCGGTACACTCTTGCCAAACTTGTGCAGCGGGACGTCATCATTTGCGAGGTCTGCGAACCAAGCCTGACGTTTTGCATCGTTCAGAGTAACCCGAGACGGCATCTTGAAGGTCCAAGGACTACCTACAATATGAGCGGAATGTCACGTAGGACACAAAGAAGTAAACTCACGGAACGGCAGGAGTATTCTCAGCACGGCGAGCGAATACCTCACCCATTATGTTCTCCAACTGCACGAGGGCAACGTGATCGAAGATATGGTCCTGCGCAGCATTCAACTGCGAACATAGAGCCTCTGTGACACCAGAGATCTCTGACTGGTGCCGGTGAGAAGTGAGGGAGATGTCAATACTAAGCATCCTTATACATACCTGAACATATGAGCTGAGAATAAACCCGCTCTTAACATTGCTTTCGGACAAAACATCTTCATCCTGCCCAGGATACGGAGGATGGAAACCAAGATATCCTGAGTCCCTCCATTAGGTCGGGTACGTCTCGATGTATGTATGACTTACCAACGTCAGCTGACTGGTGGGATGGAGGCACCCATGGGGGCGGACGTGAGTCGTATATGGGAAGCGGGTTATCGTGCTTCGTGTTATTCTTCGTCATAAAGTTAAATCAGAGGGTAGCTCGGGGGTAGTTGAATGGACGGTCGAAATTTTATACAGAGGTGGGCATATCGACTCAAAGTGGTCTACAACACAGCCCAGAAGGGTGACAATCTGACCACATACTAATACTAGTAGTACTAGCCCGGTATACCCTACTTAAATAAATTACATAATTCATGGGGAGAAAATATTTCGTTACTTATGTACCAGGTGAGCACTACCAACATCGATCAAGAGTTTCGTGCAGCCTTGCTGGTAATTGACGCGCTGATGAACCGGCTGTCA
This sequence comes from Lanmaoa pseudosensibilis, assembly GCA_038092875.1. Classification (NCBI taxonomy): domain Eukaryota; kingdom Fungi; phylum Basidiomycota; class Agaricomycetes; order Boletales; family Boletaceae; genus Lanmaoa; species Lanmaoa pseudosensibilis. The sequence goes on along the minus strand of JBBPRF010000348.1, from coordinate 11,437 downwards.
GTTAAATGTCGTACTAGTTTGAGATATGGGATTCGCAGCATAAGTGTGAATATTGTAGGTCGTATCTAGGATGTGCAAACCATACCATGAAGTGAATACCAGTATTGATGTAATGAACCGCAGCGAAGATACTAGTTAAGTGAGGTATGATATACTAATCTGATATACGCGCAACAGAACTCTCTCGTCAACCGAGTTTAGGCTAGGAGATTATCTGATCGCAGACGCCGCGTTCTTTTTCTGTTCCTTCAGTTTTTCGATGCGCTACAGTCACCATCGTTAGTCTAATATTCGACTGACTGTCAGGCAGATGCTCGGAGAAAAACACATACCAGACGCCGTTCCTCTTTCCTCCTCGCCATTTCGTTCGCCTTTTCTTCCTTGGACATGCCCGCAGTCGACTTTGGAACGGGTTCCGGATCTGCTAGTAGAGGGGACGGTGATGACACCGGGGTGGGTCGACAACTGGGCGCGGGCGAAACGGCAGTTGGTTTGCTAAGCATGCCGCTCGATCTTCGAGCTTGGGCGTGGGTTTGAGGTTGGGGTGTCGGCGCGCGAGACAGGGGTTGAGGTGAACCCCACAAGGTCGACGCGGATATGTCTGATAGACTTGTTAGCGTACCCATGGCGCCCCATTCATCTTCGCCTAGATAGGGAAGTTGGTCAGCGTGCATTGCGGCGTGAGATCCGGAATCGACGTACCCCTCGGGGAACTTGGACGTGAAACACCGAACCCTAGGTCGGCCGCTGAGGTAAACTTCGACACTGCGACGGCAGGCGCACTCTCAAATGCACCTGAAAAGGTACACAAATGTGTACACGTAGTACGCTCCAATAGATGCGAAGACTTACTCCAATCTCCCTCGTCTGCATTCACGTCCATCAAATCGTTATTACCCCAGGTATTATTTCCGCCTTCCTCCGCGGCAACCTGTTCGGCGAGCTGCGCCGCAGCCGTTTTTGCGTTCGTCTTGCTTCCGCCGAGCTGAAGACCTTTCGATTGCACAAAGCCAGTCGAAGAGGGTGTTCGCGATTGGATATCTGCACCAACGCCGATCAGTGCAGAGCCGTTATTGATAGGTGGTGTCGATGTGCGCCCGCCAGAGGTGCTCGCGATGGTGCTCTGCAAGTCACTCGGAGAAAGCTATGAAAGGAATTTCGTAAGAGAAGAGGGAGAATGTTATAGATTTTACTTTTATCCCGAGAGAAGACATGGCCAGTCCAGCAAGCGCTCCAGCAGCACCCGTGGCTGAGTTGACAAGACTCGCTTGCATGAAACCACCTGGGACGGACGGTGCATTTACATTCTCTTCGCCCTCAAGCAGTGCAGTTTCGGGCTGCACAATGGTGACCATGATGAGCATGGAGGGCGGAAAGGAAGGATGCTCAATCTGACCATGGACGCTGCATGTGTTGACAAGCGCTTCATGAATAGTTCCGTCGCCTTGAAAGCTTGATCCCGCACGATTCTGGGCGATGATTAATTTAACATCACAACGACAAACCACGATCCTCACTTCTCTTTATCAAGCGTGGCTCCTACGATGTTCGGAATTACCTTCGCGGCAACGTCTTCAATGTTGAAACATTCGTTAGTTGCCGTAAACGCCATCAACCCTGCCACCCGTGCATGCAGAAAAGGATCCTTGAGCGCCTTGGTGAATGCGGGCACGAGGACTTTTTGCTTGGTGTTGTAACCTAAGGTGGGCCCTAGTCGTCCAATGAGAATGCACGTATTTGTTCTTATGGATGCCTCGGGGTCGCTTTGAAGACGCGCGAGATGCCGGAGAAGGTCATTGTTGAGAATACGGTCACTGAGCTACATACGCAAATATTTTGAGAAGTATGAGAGAGTATAGATTTCCAAAACGCACCTTTGGCGAAAGAAGGACAATCGCACGTATTGTCGCTTCGCGAATGACGGGAACCGTATCGGTAAAACCAGATTGCTAGTCCATTTCGATCAACACAACATGGAAAACGTAAGAGTGGGGGCTCACGTACGAGATTAGGCCAGACTTTATCTACAACAGCTTTTTTGTCGAGTTTGTCCGCGTACTCGGAGAGATTGTCGAGGAGTGCCATTCGCGTGCCTCGATCGGGACTTGCAAAGAGTCTGATAAGTGGTCCGAGGATTATGTTCGTGTATTCGTCCGGTGAAATATTCTTTCCAAACTGTAGAACTAGAGGGACGATCGCAGCAGCGGAAGCGCCTCCATACTCGAGCGCAGTTACGAGGGAAGGAAGAATGCGGAAAGAGGCGAATTCGGGAGGGAACAAGGAGGCGGACTCTCTCAGCGTGCTGCACTCGTGGTGGGTAAATAGGCTCTTCGCGGTAAACAATATCGTTTCAACTTACCGAAGAAGCATGGCTTTCTCCGCTTCGCTGCCCAAGCTGAAGTTGTCGAGGCTGGCGCACACCTTCACTAATCGATTGCTGGAAAAAAATCCGGAACCTTCACCAGCTGTCTCTGCCATGCCGGTGTCCAAGAATGTTTTCGGCGTCGTGCGGCCCTTTGGATTCGGGTTGAGGAGTTTCTTGAAAGACGGAAACACCGAAGGAGGAATAGAACCACGAGCTGAAGCTTGAGGAGGTGGATGCGGGGGTTCCGCGGTCTCTGGTGGGGGATGAGTAGGGTTGAAAACGGAATGCAGGAGAAGGCCGAGAGCATAGCTGTCTGCGGCAGAGATAGGACCGCTGAACGCACGATCAGTGGAGTTATCAGGCGAAGAACAACAACATACTCCTTTAACGTCGACCAACCATTTTTCTTGACCTCAGGTGGCGCACAACTCATTGATCCCGGTAGCATGCCACCCATTGTCTAGATCAAATTAGACGCTGTCGTGACATGGCCAACACAGGCTTACATAGAGAACCGGATTGTCATCTTTGGGGTTGCTCAATACTTCGAAACCACCCAACTTCCACTCCCCAGAGGGTGATGTGAAGATCGCGTTCGGTCTAATGCTACCGTGGGTTGATGCAACGGAATCATTGATGAATACAAGCGCAACCTAGCATCTTGAGTTTTCTTACAGAATGGTAAATAGGGTCGATACACGACGTACCGATATTCGATGCAACCCCCAAAGCAACCAATCTTGTCGCTCCTGCTGGCTCTTGGACGCCCACACCTGCAATGCAATGGATAGCGGTCGGACACGCTCCGTCATGATGAGAATCGCGCTCTCCGATTCGACGACATCCATGAATTTGAGCACGTCAGGATGCCGAATAGTGCGTAGCTTGCGCAATGCGTTCTTAGCGAGCGGGATCGTCGACTTGTTAAGTGGGTGCACGAAATCGTATTCAAATACCGACACGGGGCTTCCATCGTCCTAGGCGCTGGTAAGGTCAGTTCGTATTGGCGATGGGATGTGTGGGACAGTACACGTTTCGTAGCATCGTATAAGACCCACAAGGTTTCGCAAGAGGCAACCTTCGGACCGAGGGTAAAGGGTAAATTGATGCCCGACTTTTGGACGAGGGTTGATACAGCTGCTGAGCCAAGATTGCGCAAATAATCCATCGTTAGCACCCAAGTGCTAAGCGTCGTTCTGAACTGAGAATTGACTCGCGCACGTTGGGTAACTCACCGAGTGTACGACGCCGGAAACGGAAATATATGAATTCGGGTGCACGTGATCATCTCAGCTAACACTAAGTAATAAAGTATTAATTTCTGATGAAAGGGTTCATCTTCGGCGATCATGACAATCACTATTGTGATCAGAGCTCCGGTCTGCTAATCGGCAAGTCTTCACGCTTTTCATAAATATCATAAACAGCTGGTGTTCCCGCAGCCTGGAGCTCGCGCGCGACGTGCTCGACCCCAGCGAAAACCCGAAGTAGATTACCTCCCGTCAGACCCGCGAGTTCGTACTTGTCCCAGCCTCGGCGATAAAGTTCAGCGATCTGGTGAAGGCTGAGATGGTTACCGACGCACAAAGAAAGGAAAAGCTTACGAGTGCAGGGTACTTTGAGACGTCTTCTAATCCTTCGGGGGTTGATTCGATTCCGTCATAATCGCTACCAATGCCGACACTACGGGGAAAGTTTAATGTTTGGCTAGCTCCAGAAGCAATGACGACTCACTGTTTCTTTCCGGCAATCTTCGCAATGTGCTCGACGTGATCAGCCACGGTCTGAACGTTAGCCTTACCATCGGGTGCAACAAATTGGGGTGCAAAGTTAACCTATCAAGCCGTCAGAATAGCCTAACGGTGTGGCAGACGTGCGGAGCACACCATAACAATACCGTCCTTCTGCTCCTTTCCTGTACCAATTAGACTGAGCACTTCATCGGGCACGTTGCGAGCCACGTTGTGGACAGCCCTCGCTGAGGAGTGTGACCAGATGACAGGTGCTTTGGAGTGCAAGATTGCTTGCGTCGCAGTCAAGTCGGAAGTATGCGACAGATCGACCAACATTCCAATTCGGTTCATTTCTTCGATAAGCTTAAACCCGATAGTACTGGATAACAATAAGTCAGACAATCAGCGACATTGAGGACGAGAAGTCAGGTTGCACCTCAAACCATAGTGCAGTGGGGCAATTTGTGTCAAGTATCCACACGAATCAGCGAATGCATTGTGGCATAGGTGAGTGAGAGTCACATATCGAACACCAAGCGCATAATATTGCCGAAGCACCGAAACAGAGTTTCCTAATTGGTGCCCTCTATGAATGGTCTCAGCGAATCTGGAAATGTGAATGGAATCAAACTGACCCCTCGACGCCAAGTAAGCTGGCAATCTTTCCCTGCGATATGGATTGCTTGATATCCTCCGAGCTGAGCGCATAGCTGAATGTCTAAAACACTGTAAGTCTTGATTGGATAAACGAACAAACACGAGCCTCACGTCTGGATATTTATCGATCAGACCTTTGGCGACATCGATTTGTTCAAGCGTATCGCTAAAATTGACTGTTTAAGTAAGTTCTGTTAACGAAATCTTTGGAGAGACATACCGCACTCTCCACGTAGAGGTCAAAAAATCTTTTCCCTCTGCCGAGCTCTCGGCGCAAGACACGTATACAGACCTGCACCCAAGCTAAGTCGATTCAAGCATGAAATAGTTGAAAAAAAAAGCATACCAAAAGAATCCGCCTACTTTTCCTTCTCGGAGACGGGGGATATCGACGTGCATCGGCATCCCAACATCCAGTGGGATATCAGAAACATTGTTTCGCCAGCCCACCCTCACAAGATACGGTAAATCTGGAGGATCGTAGAGATAAAGCAATGAATTCACGATTGGAAGGTTCGAACCAACCGATATGGCCATCCTGTGCGGAATGTCAACCGGAGAGCAAACCATCAGAGAAGCAAGTACGCACGATAACAGGGGCAGAATTAAGCAACCTCCGGGCCGCAAGATTCGGGTCCTTGGGTAGCTTTCCAGACCAACCATTATCTCTGAGATGACCGGAGTCAACAAGAGCGAGTATGACACCAACGATGAAGACTACGCCTAAGGCAGCCCAGACGACAGAACGGATGTGGAGTGTCTGGGACTGCTGTTGCATGGCTGCAAATTCTGCATCGTTGTGTGCATAGTTGCGCTGACCTGGCTCCTGGTTTCGAAGGAGGGGTTCATTTTCGGTGCTCATCGTCGCGAGCAACGAAGGTGATTGTGAGAAGAAGAGACGTGACCCTATCCGACCGGTAGACATACTTAGCCTATGTGGATGGGAGCATGAATTATGTTACACTTTCCCACGGATCCGTTATCTTGGAATCCAGGCACACTGTCGTGTGCAGGTAAGAACTCGCCCCTTTCAGGGGACTCGTAACAAGGATGCCCCTGGGAGATACTTCCGGCGCCAGGCAGCCTGGCGCTCGGGGAAGATTACGGATAATTACAAAAACACTGTTAAAATCCTAGGCTAACAGCAACACTAGTATCAACAGTTCTGCGGAGACGCAGTTGTGGTTGCCAGCTCCCCTGAGAAACGTGATGGAGGCTAATGAGAATGATGTCATTCACTCCAATGTCCAAGGGACCAACTCTCCATCGCCTATCGGACCCTACTTCCATCGCTTGCTCGCTCATGGTATCCATAAACTGCTTGATGCATCTTGCAACGACTCTAGCTAGTCTTTCCTTCCTGATCATGCGACGTTTGGAAGTATAGTCTCTCGTCGAGACCTGTTTGTGGCACGGTCGGTAGCCCGGCCACTGGAGGATGATCAATCATGAAAATCAAGGGTATAAACAGCATCAAAAAGCATGACATACCTGTACTCGGATACCTATCGAAGGCCCACATGAGGCGAACGCAGGCTCATCCCCCTCGATTAAGCCAGTCGACCCTTTCGACAGCAGGTATGACACAGGTATACCCCATTCAGGTGAGCCTTGTGCGAGGAAGATGATAGGTTGGTGCAGCTTTGCAAGATATACATATCGCTCCTTGTCTCCTTGAGAATTGGGCTGGTAGATGGTCTGGGGAACGAACTTGCGAGGCCCATTGACAATGACAGCATTCCAGCACATCTGGTACCATAATACCATGTGCTCGGGATGTGAGCCGGCTGGGATTGGCTGTCCACCAGTGAGTGCAGAGACCGCCGTAGACGGGAAAACGTCTTGGGTTTTGTGTTCTCGCTCGAGAGGAGGCATGGAATGGTTGTACTTGTCAGTGAGAACAGCCTACCAACCAAGTGACAATGTCAGTGACAACTAAGGGGACACCACGGCATGACCCACACTATTTCCTGAAGCCTGCTGAGTTCCATGGGCGGAAGATTCTGATGAGCCAGGGACGAGGAATGACACTGAAGGACCAGCATCGCCAGAAAGAGCATCACTCCACGTAGACACGGCTGTATGAAGTATTGTTCTTTGTGTTGTAGAAGGAGGCGATGAGGACCGCCCTGCAGCTAGGTTAGGTCCTGTGAGGTGAGACAGAGGATCGAGGAAACCACCCTGCGAAGTAGCACAGGCAAGAGACGAGCCACCCCGGTCAGATGGCGTGAATGGGAGTGAAGCATCCACTTCTGTCCTATAGTAAGGTAATAATGTGGCCTCTGAAATTGGGGAGGAATGCTCAACAGGAGATGTCGCATGGTAATACATAGTGTGTGACTAAACACTAGCAAGCGAGGAGCACAGTATTATTACTGTACTCAAGCTCAACGCTCAGCAGCGAAGAGTCCAAGACCAGCGTAACAACCAGTTGGTTTACATAAAACGATTTGTCTACCGGACATTCGGCCGGGACCTCTTCAAAGTTCAGATCTAGTACGGGACACTGCTCACTCCATCGCCGTGACAATAATGACGAGCACCAGCAATAAACGATCACGACCTGGATCGAGAGCGTCTAGTAGCCTGACTGTGAGTTTTGAGACCTAGCTCCTAGTTTATTAACCGACCCATCCAGCACGACAGCATACAAGCACCTGGCATCCCCGATCCCAACCCCGAATGTGCAAAGCAGGAGCCTAGAGGAAAGGAGGAACAGCCTGTGCCAGGAGACCAGCTACAAGATGTGCCCTCTTCCTCAGGCTCTGCAGCGCACGCGGACGAGAACGAAGAGGCAGTTATTGCGAGTACGAAGTTTAATTCTCTACCCAATCTATAAAGATTATTAACGTCAAGGCAGGTATCCGAGCCACAGATGTTGCCCTTGGACTTGGAAGAATCCCTGCGGGCTTTTATACTGTAGTCCATCACAGTGGCCTTACATGGAGAACCGAAAATAAGTGTTTATCGGTGAATAACGACCTCGTCGAATGGGATGGGCTGATTCCAATGTAAGACTCCCCATCTTCCGCCCCCGTTAGTCCTAACCGAGGTTGTAGTCCACCAAATCCGTCTGCAATCGTTTGTCTTGGGATCTATGCATCCTTTGAATTTCAGCCCATCCTGGGTAACGGGGAAGAGCTGCGAAAGTTCAAAATTACCGTGGAACGACTGCTGAATCACAGTGAAAAAGACGCTCGTAAGTAGGATAAAGTATTGGATACAGGTCTGTCCCCTCACATCATTACAGTGTTCACCTTCCCAGCCGACGGGTATGCTGTATGTCCGTGCTCGTCTATCTCGGTTACTGTCAAACGACGGAAGCGTGAGAGCGACGATTCATCGGCGTCGAAGGTCCTTGGCCCTCGTTGCGTAAGTAGGCGATTGAACTAACACCGCTGTCGTTAATCAGTACAGTCTCGCAGGGAACTACAGGATCACTTGGCCTGCTAGAAGAGGCCACGAACCACGGCCACAATGCGCTCTTGTGTTTCCGAAAGCACGGTGGAAAATGTGACCTCGAGCGTTCTATTGAACAATTTGAGCATGCGCTCAGTATTTGCCCACTGGATCATCCTTGTCGTGCGGCTGCCCAGTCAAACCTGGCGCTGGCAAGATTCATCCACCGTCAGGTTGACGGCACTGATTTTTCCCTCGACGACCCTGTCACCTTGTATCGCGATGCACTTTGTGCTCGTCCCGTCAGCCACCCTGACCGACCTTCCACGTTGATCCAACTGGCGGTAGTTCATTTCACGCGATTCGAGAAGGGAGGGAGGGAAGGGGACGCAGCACAGGCTGACGCATTGCTTCACGAGGCGATGGAACTCAGCTCTGCACAGAGTTACGAGAAGCGAGCTGCGATTTCCTTGCTCCAGCTCTACGCAGGACGCAAAACGGGCCCCATTCAGGCGGGCAGCCAGTCACCCGTGGAGCAGCAGAATTCTGTCTCAGGCTTAATGGACAGAAGTCCTTGGAGTTTTACTGGCCAGTTATTGTGCCGCTTCGAACGGTTCGGCGATTTAGACGACCTCCGACAAGCAATCTCAGTTTTAGAGACATCCGTCCAGGCCATCTCGGTTATGAATTACCTGGATCCCACAGGGCTGACGAATCTCGGAGTTGCGTTATTATATCGGTTCCGCCATCTTGGCGACCTGGGTGACCTCGAGAAAGCAATCTCGAGTTTCGGGAGTGCTCTTGACCTCATTCCTCTTGATCACTCCGACAGATCTGGGTATCTGAATAACATCGGCAATGCCTTCTTCACTCGTTTTGAGCATCTCGGAGAGCTGAGTGACCTCGAGCAAGCAATTTCAAGGTTTGAAAATGCTCTTGACCTCACCCCTCCCGGTCACCCCTCCAGATCTGGCAATCTGAATTACCTCGGAATTGCCTTCAGAACTCGTTTCAAGTGCCTCGGGGAGCCGAGCGACCTCGATCAAGCAATTATGGGATTCGGGAATGCTGTTGACCTCACCCGTCCTGGTCACCCCGACGGGTCTCGCAATCTGAATAACCTCGGCGATGCCTTCTTCACTCGTTTCAAACATCGCGGAAATCTGAGTGACCTCGACCAAGCAATTTCGAGATTCAAGAATGCGCTTGACCTCACCCTTCCTGGTCACCCTGACCGAGCTGGCAATCTGAATAATCTCGGCAATGCCTTCTGCACTCGTTTCCAGTGCCTCGGGGAGCCGAGCGACCTCGAACAAGCAATTTCGAGGTTTGGGAATGCTCTAGACCTCACCCCTCTTGGTCACCCCAACAGACCTAACAATCTGAACAACCTCAGCAATGCCTTCTTCACCCGTCTCAAGCACATCGGGGAGCTGAGTGACCTCGAGCAAGCAATTTCGAGGTTCGAGAATGCGCTTGACCTCACCCCTCTTGGCCACCCCGACAGATCTGGCAATCTTAATAACCTCGGCAATGCATTCTTCATTCGTTTCGAGCGCCTTGGGGAGCTGAGCGACCTCGAGCAAGCAATTTCAAGGTTTGGGAACGCCCTAGACCTCACCCCTCCTGGTCACCCCAACAGATCTGGCAATCTGAATAACCTCGACAATGCTTTCTTCACCCGTCTCAAGCACATCGGGGAGCTGAGTGACCTCGAGCAAGCAATTTTGAGGTTCAAGAATGCGCTTGACCTCACCCCTCTTGGCCACCCCGACAGATCTGGCAATCTGAATAACCTCGGCAATGCATTCTTCACTCGTTTCGAGCACCTCGGGGAGTTGAGTGACCTCGAGCAAGCAATTTCGAGGTTTGGGAATGCTCTTGACATCACCCCTCTTGGTCACCCCAACAGATCTGGCAATCTGAGCAACCTCGGCAATGCCTTCTTCACTCGTTTCCAGCATTGCGGAGATCTGACTGATCTTGAGCAAGCAATTTCGAGGTTCGAGAATGCTCTTGACTGGGCCCCCGCGGGTCACCCCTACAGACCTCGCCATCTCAATAACCTCGGCAACGCCCTCTTCACTCGTTTCAAGCACCTCGAGGAGCTGAGTGACCTCGAGCAAGCAATTTCGAGGTTTGGGAATGCTCTTGACCTCACCCCTTCTGGTCACCCCTACAAACCTCGCCATCTGAATAACCTCGGCACTGCCTTCAGAGCTCGTTTCGAGCACCTTGGGGAGCTGAGTGACCTCGAGCAAGCAATTTCAAGGCACAAGGATGCTGTTGACCTCACCCCTCATGGTCATCCTGACAAACCCTCCCGTTTGAACAACCTCGGCCACTCCTTCCTCGGTCGTTTCGAGCGTCTCGGGGAGCTAAGTGACCTTGAGCAAGCGGTTTCAAGGTACAGGGATGTTGACCTCGCCTCTCATAATCACCCTGACAAACCCGGCCGTCTGAACAACATCTGTATTTCCTTTGCTGCTCGTTGCGGACATTCCGGTGACTCGTTGACTGACCTCGAGCAAGCAATTTCGAGACATAGGGAAGCTGTTGACCTAATCTCACATCGTCACCCTAACAAACCCCGCTGTCTGAACAACCTCGGTACCTCCCTTGTCGCTCGTTTCAAGCATATTGGGGAGCTGGGCGACCTCGAGCAAGCGATTTCGAGTTATAGGGAAGCTGTTGACCTCACCCTTGATCGTCACCCCGACAAACCTGGTTGTCTGAGCAACTTTGGCAATGCCTTCGGAACTCGCCTCGAGCGCCTCGGAGAGCCGAGTGACCTTTAGGAAGTGAGTTCACTGTACTTGCATCCTGCTCGTATCTCTGCAGGCCTTGCTACCACTCGGTTTTGTGGATCGCAGCAAAGAATTTTATGTGCTCGTGCTTTAGGGCTTCGCCCTCTCCTCGCTTGGTCTCCTTCCTCAACTTGTATTAATAGGCCTTTCCCTTACACACTATTACCGTGAATTCACGCCAGGCACGGAGGCGGCAGCAGCTCTGGATATGGGAAACCTAGATATTACTGTAGAGTAGCTCGAGCTGTAGTGCAGCAATGTACGAGTCACGGAGCTATGTAATCAACCCTTGTACACTGTGGATAGTAGAATGTATTCGGCCCCTGGTGGCCACCGCGGTGACGCACGGTCACCCACCTTCCCACGGTTCCCCGCAGCGGGGGCGGTGACCTCGCGGGCGGAAATACATGACCCTCCCCATATACTCACCCTCGAACGCAACGGAACAAATGGAAGGAGCGCAAACGAAACGGCCA
>JBBPRF010000347.1:0-28886 GCA_038092875.1 Lanmaoa pseudosensibilis | reverse complement strand
TCATGGAATTCTAATGTATGCCCAATGTTTATCTGCGAATGAAGAAGATTCAGCGGGAGTTGGGGAACGGCGCTTGCGCCGCTACGATGAAGTAAGTAAACCATCAAAGGGACCAATGCGTACGGGTTGAGGAGGCACAGTTGGTGGCTGTACACTGGTAAAGATAAGCAGTGGCTCCTGTTTGCGCCCTCGCTCGTTGGATGCGTCTTTACCCCGACTCACCTCCAAAATGACGAAAACATACTTGATGAATAGTTTGGTAGAAAAGGTAACGATCCTCTTCGTCACATATGCACGAACGACTCACTTTACTGCGGATTTCTAGATGCAGTCGACTGACCAGGACTTCAGGTTGGTGATCACCTAGGCGCGTCAAAGTTGTGACTCTGAAACTCTTAAACTTGAATCGCAGGTTCATGGGGCTGAACGATCTAATGCTGGAGATCAAGCAGGATCCAAACAGCTTCTTCGGCGATGAGACCACTGAAAACAAAGTTCTCCGTCAAGTGCTTAAACTCGTCGAAGATACAATCTCCGAGGTCAAGAACCAGGCAGTCAAGTGGTGTGTTTGATATTCACGCTCAGCGTTGGATTCATCACGTTAAGGATTGCGTCGCACGGTACTCAAGTCTCGGGCAACTCATCAAGATTATCAGAGAGAACCAAATGGAACTTGTCGTGGACAGTCTCATCAACTATTCGGTCGGAAAGGACGAGGAGCTACGAGACATATCCGGGCTTGGTTAGCACCTACACATTATGCGAAGTGATGGGTTATGACGCCACTCTATAGCTCTGAAGACTATTACATCGGAATTGCCCCCAGACGGCAAGATCGCTGGGAAGGCGTGTTCAAAGCTTACGCCAAAGCTACTTGGACAAGTTTCTAGTGTAAGATAAACTCACCTGAAGAAAATTTCTTTGACAAACATTCACTCCAGCCCGACACCCCGCCGGAGACACTACTAGAGACATTATCAACACTCTCGATCCTTATCACCCGCTTTCCAGCTCACTTTGCGGATCCTTCTCTGAGTCCACAGCCACTCACCGCCATTGCCCCTCTCCTGACACATTCACGTCCTGCTGTCAGAAAACGTGCCATATCCACATTGTCTCAATTTGTTCCTGCTTCTCCACCAGAGTTGTTCTCGACCTTACTTCAGAACAACATTTTGCCTTTCCTCGTAGCGAACGCCAACCTGGAACAACAGAGGACTACAGTGAACCTTGTCGCCGCGATCTTCAGGCAGTCGCCGCAACAGTTGACACCGTCGTTAGGAGATATCGTACCTGGCCTATTACAAGCAGTGAACCGTGACGACGACGAACTGAGGGAGGGATGCTTGCAGGTAACGTATATGCGTCTAGAACTTCTCTGATTTTGCTTACCTGTTGAAGGCTTCGGAGACATTACTACTGAGGTCGCCTGGAGAGGCTACGCCATTCGTAGATTCCATGATACAAGTAGGGATCCAGTACATCAAATATGACCCTGTAAGTTAGCTTTCATTCACATCGCGAAATAGTTCCTTATTTTCACATAGAATTACGCTGGAGAAGAAGACGGAGAAGATGAGGAGATGGCTGATGCTGACGATGACGATGACGATGGAGAACTTGATCAGTTCGTTGATACATCATAGTGTCGGTCTGGAATACTGACTGTTTCCAGGTACTCTGACGACGAAGATACCTCATACAAGATTCGTCGTTCTGCAACAAAATTACTGTCAGCTGTGATTGTTACTCGTCCGGAATTGCTTGTCTCGTTGTACAAAAGTGTTTCTCCCGTCCTGATATCACGATTTAACGACAGGGAAGAGACTGTCCGCCTCGAGGTATGGGCTGCCTATGTCACACTTCTCAATCAAACGAGTATGTACGGTGGCCTGCCTCAAAGTCTAGAAGGAGACTCTGCTGTGCGCGGAAAGAGGAAGCGTGATAGCGAAGAGCGGATGGATGTTGAGGAGACCCCTTACACGCTTCTAAGGTCACAGGTCCCTGCGTTGTCAAAGGCGCTACTCGGTCAGCTAAAACCGCCCAAGACTGCACCTGGAACCGTACAGGCAGGGTTCCAGTTACTCTACGCTCTCCTTGGTGTGTTGCCAGGGTCCTTGTCCGGTCAGGTTGGGCCAATCGTGGCAACGTCAAAAAACATCCTTTCCCAGTCACCAACTACCACAACATCGACATTGCATTTGACATGTCTCTCGTTCCTGGCCCTCTTCCTCTCGACGCATGCACCTGCAGTATTTAGCCCGTCACTACCCACACTCACGTCCGTCCTTCTCAAGTCTCTTCGGGAGCGCCATCCCCGAGTTGCATCTGAGGCGTTCCGTGTCTTCTCTGCGCTACTAAATGCCACACGGCCGGCGAAAAACAATGACTGGCCGGAACGGGTCTATGATGAAGCCCTGCAGCGACTCAGCACGCATGATACGGATGCGGAGGTGCGCAGTTGTGCAGAGGACTGCGTGGCCGACCTGTGGATATGCGCCACAGATATAATCAAGTCTAAAGGCGGAAGGGAGTGGCAGGCGATATGCCGCACCACTGGCAATACTGCTGGTGCGGTCAAGGTTGTCACAAAGGTTGCTCGGGACGTGGATATTAGTGACCAATGGGTCAACTCCTGCTTGGAATGGATTATGGTCCTACTGAAGAAGAGTGGACGGGGTGGAAAGCCAGAGGTTTTCACCGCACTGGATACCTTGCTAAAAAGGTAGACTTCTCCTCCGGCCCTTCCTGACGGCTTAACAAACACACCCAACAGATATCAATCTGGAATACCTGCCGATCTCCCGCCTTCTCTTATTCCTCAGATCAAGCTCTACGTCGGCACCTCAGATATTTCTCTACTTTCGCAAGCGCTTTCCATTATCGCTCTTCTCCTAGAATTGTCGCCTTCCATCACGTTCCCGGTAGTTGAGAAAGAACTGCTCGCTGATATTTATCAGATCGCCCATTCACCCCTGGTTTCCGGTGCGGCTCTCGACTCTTTGCTTGCATTCTTCTCGGCCCTGGTTCAGGCAGACAGGCAAATTGCGACACATGTGGTTCCAAACCTTGTCATTGGCGTTGAAAAGTCTCCAAAGACGGAGGCAAATCCAACCAACGTCGCAAAATGCATTGGGCAAGTCGTTAGGAGTTCCCAAGGCGTTGCTGCTGGGACGATTGCAGAGTATTCCAAGGCTGTAAAGGTATGGTTCTTTGTCTTCAACTCTCACTTGCGACCATTCGAATGTTTGAACGAATAGAAATCATCTAAAGCCAAGTCATCAACTGTTGTCCTCAGTTTGTTGATCTTGGGAGAGCTAGGTCGTTTTATGTACGCATCTGTGTTATTTGAAGGATGCGTCACCTCATACTGCTCAGCGATATGTCTATCCAACACGGCGTGTTCGATAATGCAATCGACCACTTTTCTGCAGAGGAGGAAGAGATCAGGACTGCGGCTGCATTCGCAGCTGGTGAGGCAACACCGTCGCAGTTAGAGAGTCTTTCACTGACTTATAACGAAGGAAACATCGCGATCGGGAACTTACATTTGTTCCTCCCTGCTATCCTCAGAGTTGCAGAGCAGGACCCATCCAAGCGGCTACTGTCTCTTCACGCGCTCAAAGAGGTTGGTTACAGGGATTCTCTCCCAGCTAATCATTCGCTGACGATGTCATTCTTAACAGGTTGTAACGCATTGCTCTCACGGACAATTGGAGCCTGTTGCAGATGTTATTTGGACTCCTCTTTTCCACAATTCTACTTCAGATTCGGAAGAATCGACACGAAATGTTGCTGCGGCATGCCTGGGAAAACTCACAACCACACACCCATCACGCTACCTTCTCCAGCTCCACGCATGTATACACGATGAGAATCCAGCCGTACGCGCCACGGTTGTATCAGCAATTCGATACACGTTTGCTGAAAGCTCCCCTTCTTATGACGAACTTCTTGCACCACTGATCATGGACTTCTTGAGTTTGATGAAAGATACTGATTTGGTGCGTGGTCTCTCATCTGTGTCTAGTGAATACAGTTGACGACTTCTATGCAGACGGTTCGTCGTCTCGCGCTATCCGCGCTAAATTCTGCTGCACGGACGAAGCCACATCTTGTTCGAGACCACCTCCCAACACTTCTTCCTACCCTCTACGCAGAGACCAAGGTCAATCCCGAACTTATTCGGACTGTACAAATGGGTCCATGGACGCATAAAGTCGATGACGGACTTGACGCACGCAAGACCGCCTGGGAGACCCTTTATACACTAGTGAGCTTAACGCTGCCATTTACTCCGCGCTCGTGACTTATCATCTTCCTGAATAGCTGGATACATGCCTCCACAAACTCGACCTTCCGACGTACCTAACGTACCTCCTTCCTGCACTCACAGATCCGTCGGATGAAATTAAAGTGCTGTCGCATCTCCTCATCTCCCGTCTTTCTTCCCTTACGTTGTGCATTCCTCTTCTCATCGCCCACTTGGATGAGCTCACACCTGCACTGGAGACGACCATGCGGGGGGCACCTGTCACCAAGGACACCGTTAAACAAGACTTGGAACGCGCAGCAGAACTCAGGAGGAGCACCATGCGTGCGGTCGCCGCTCTGATAAAAGTAGTCGCGATCGGCAGTGCAGCTGGCGCATCGGCCACGGGCGGAACCCAGAAGTTTGAGGCGTTCGTGGATGATGTGAAAAGGAATGAGCAGTGGGGACTTGAGTTCAGGGAGTTGGTTGGGCAGTGATGATCTCGGAGAAGAAAGACTGTCAATTTCTTGCAAGAATGTAATTCAATGACCAAGTAGGAAATGTGTACTTTCTGTTTTGCAATCGTGGCTATACCGGAGATCGGTCTTATCACGGTACAACATGACGTTTTGACCCGATGCCTAAAGGGCCGCCGCTACTCGGGAGTCGGAAGGACCTTGCGCAGACCCGGCCTTATAATGCGTTTGCAAGTTATAACAGCGGACTAGACCCGCGTCCACTCTCGGTGCGTGGAAACCTAGAATAACGCGCCATTCACACATTGACGAGGACGACGATGTACTCGATGCGAAGAGCACCACATGTACTTTGTTTTCCTGGCAGGTCTAGCCATGCTGCGCGGAGACTATATTCCACGCCTCCACCACCTCGGACACGCACCCGACATCCCATCCGAACAACGTTCCTCGTCGCATCCGCCATCTCCGGAGGCGCAGTGCTCGGTCTATATTCCGATGCCAAGTCATGTCCCTCACCACCCTTCAAGCTGGTCGAGACCAGCTCTCAACCCGAATACGACGTATCGCCACCTCTGCTGACGCTGTTCCGCACTTATTTTGTATACGGGCTCACCTCGTGTGAGACAATCGTAGACCATGCACCCGAGATACTCGATACTCTATTGAAGGTTCTCCTGGTAGGGACAGTTGTAGAGAGCGTCGTGAGGCGGACGTTCTTTGATCATGTACGTATACTATATCCGATATTCATGCCCACCGCTGACTCTTCCCTGTCCTAGTTCGTAGGCGGCGAAACAGCCCGTGCAGCCTTTCCCCTGCTCTCCACGCTGCGGAAGCAGAACAAGGGTGCATTATTCGCGTACAGCGTGGAAGTAGACGAGCACGAAGCTGCCGGTGTTACACATCATAGTAACGAGGGTTCAAGTTCTGGGAAGCTGAATGAACAACCTGTTCACAAACGCATCGTTGCGGAGATGATGAGGAGCATCGACGTGGCTGCTGATTTTGAGGATGAATTCGGTATCCAAGAGGTCGCGGGTAGACGGACCTGGGTTGCCGTAAAGCTTGTGGGTAAAACCGTCGTTTTCGCGACGTAACTCGCGTACTGATAAGACCGGCGTAGACGGCTCTCCTCCCGAATGCGGATGCGCTACGCAACTTGTCTCTCCATTTGACGCGTACCCGACCCGCGTTGAGTCCACCAGTCCTGTACCCTGGTACCCCCGAATCTTCGGACCTCACAGTTCTTCATACTCGGATCCCTGAGGGTTCGCCCTTGACAATTCAGGACGTGGAGGATCTCAAAGAACTCTACCATGACTTGAACAGGATATGCACACATGCTAAGGATCGAAGCGTTAGAATTATCCTTGATGCTGAACACAGGTATTCCGAATCTGGCTTGGCATGCTCATGTGCTTACTTGACAAATAGCTGGTATCAACCCGCTATCGACGCTTTTGGACATGCATTAATGGAGCGCTTTAACAAGATTCCTGATCACGGCCTGACGAGTAGATTGGCATTTGGACCAAGGGATGCTCAAGGGCCTGAGCTGCAGCCAATAGTGTATGTAACATATCAAGCCTATCTGAGAAGGTCAGTTCCTGTCCTCCCTCCTTGAAATCGTCATCTCCGCGATGTAGATGGCTACCCCGGTTCAACTGACTGACTCGGACCTATCGATGCTAGAACGCCCACCCATCTTGCACGCTCACTTGCACTTGCACGGCAGAACAACTACGCGCTGGGTATTAAACTCGTGAGGGGTGCGTATCACCCTTACGAGCTTGCGGCATACTCCGCAGCAGCTTCCTCGAGTACATCAGGCTCCATCGCAATCTCACCTGACCCATACCCGCCGGTTCATCCCTCTAAACCAGACACAGACGCCTGTTACAACGAATGCGCAGCTCTCCTTGTGCGAGCCATCGCTGATGATGTGAAGTCGTCTGCAGGTCGTACACCACGCATTGGTGTCCTGTTTGGCACTCACAACTGGATCTCGTCTGAATTGGTACTTGGGGAGTTGGTTAACAACGGCCTGGCTCACCAAAACGCCGCGAGCGCCGATGGAAATCATAAAGGAACCGTAACTATCCCAGCTGACGTTGCAGAGAGGCTTACCTTTGGCCAGTTATACGGTACATCCTACTTCCTCCATCTCTTTGTAGTCCGTCCATCTCACATTCTTTCATTGCAGGCATGTCAGATTCGCTCACCAACTACCTCGTTGGACGTATAAAGAGTACTACACCGTGCGTTATCAAGTACGTTCCCTACGGTGCACTTGTGGAGGTGTGTATCCGTCTTGCTCCAAGTCTTTTGCTGCACTTCTAGGAGGGTTGCACCGAAACTAACTGTACACCTTAGGTGATGCCATACATTTCCCGTCGTGCTATCGAGAACAAGTCCGTGCTTGGAAATGGCGGTGCGGTGCGGGAGAGGAAAGAAGCCGCGAGGCTCATATGGAGGAGAGTATTCGGCGGTATTGGATTATGAATCGCCTGCGAAGGACGCTTTGACGTGGAAGGGGTCTCGATGCTAAGGGCAATGATTTTTATCTAACGGGTTCATCTAGGGTTTCATCAATAGTTCTTTCACATTTACTTGCTGGTTACATTGGTTGCATTCACATTTTTACAGCTGCATTGGCACATCACTGATACGGATCGCATAGATATCCCGGAGTCATATTTTCGCCGACCCTAACGTAGTATTTGGTCACAGGAATATATGCTATATGTGAATGTAGCCCACTCTTACCACACTGAATTTCTGTTAAGAGGTACTTTTGCAAACAATTTTTCTTCTGCTACGAAGTACGTTGTCTATCCTCTTGGAACGCCAGAAACCTATTGGCAGTGGGGGCCTGCATGTTGACTGACCACTACGGAGGGGGTAGGAGTGACACTTGTCCACCGTCCTTGGCCACAGTGTCCTTGGAGGCTTATTGTTTCACAGAAATAGTCACATACTTTGATTCACAAGAAACTGGGTCGGAAGCTTCGCAGACTCGGATCCGTACCAAATAATCTGAGGGCAGGACAATACAAACCTGTGTCATCGTCGAAGCCCCGTCTTGCAGATTGACAGATACGGATTGCTTGTCGACGACGCTCACGCCATCCTGAGGCGGGTGCCTAGCTCCAGCTAGCTGAATCTCGAAGACCTCCGTGCCACCCGTTGAAGGTAGGGGGAGCCAGTATACGCGTGGTAGTCAGTTTATTCCCTACGACGACAGCGAGATGAAAGTGAAGGAATTTTCGACTCACCGCTACAACGATTCGGGCGTCTCGCGGGGGTATTTTGCAGGAATATGCTGTTTTTGTACTATACCTGAAATGATTGTTTGAAGCTTCAGGGATTATGTTGATAATTTCATTTTGTTGAGTTCAAGTCGAGAGAGACCTGATGACATGAAGCAAAGCTCCGAGGCGTAGTACTAGTAAGCGAGATTAGGAATAGTGTTGTTTGACCAGTAAACTGAAGTAAACCCAAAGCTAAGCACAGGCGAAGGCGGTCTAAGACTTTGAATTTAGCAAGAGAAAATCATATTTCCATCATAACATTCCGTGTAACATTGTATAACCGTTCATGGAAGGGGAATGTGATGTCAGTTTTTTTGTGGGTAGGATGGGCGAAATAAAATCGCCACCACATATGTACATCATTTATCGTACACGTCGACTTATCTTACAATCCAATAGAACGAGAGTATCGCCTAACTAAGATCTGGCCATTCTACATGGAGGCGAAAGTATCTAAGGAGCCACGAACACTGCTTGCTCCCTGTGTCGCAGGATAAGTTGCGTGGTCACAAACATGACCGTGCTTGCGACACAAAGACACTGCAACAGACAAGAAAAGTTCAGGTGTGGGAAAATAGCAGGTATTCGTCATGAACTCACCCCGCAAAGTACCGCAGGTCTCCACCAACCATAGTCTGATCCTAGAAGTGCACCTGCGAAAGGAGTTCCTTTGCAGGCGCTTAAGGTTATGGCTTGAAGACATTGGCTCTCTTTAGAACTCACCTATCAAGCTTCCGACTCCTATGAATGCACGAGTAAGAAATGGGACGTGAAACCGTTCGTCACGCACCTGCCATGAAAAGAGAAATGCCCATGCGTGCCCTTTCGAGAGAGGATAAGAAATAAGGGGTTTTAACTTTTGGTGAGACGATACGTAAACTTACCCAAGCTCAGATAAGTCGTCGGTCAGGTGTGCGATAAGGGGAGCAGAGAGAGCCACATCTGGTTTCTCTTAGCATCCACAATGCAAGAGAAAAAGAGAGTTACCTACAAACTCCTGAGAAATACCCAAAGAAGACCGCTATACTGGCGGCACCCGCCCGAGTGGAGAGGCCCATCATCGCAAAGGTGACGATGCCGGAACTCAAAGTTGCTCCGATTACTGCATACAGGATGCCGCAACACGCAGCAATGAAACCAGCGGTGGCACGGCCAATGAAATGGCCTACATTGAGGATAACAATCTGAGATGGGCAGTTAATATATACCATTCATAATAAGAACCTAACCAGACCGTGTAGAAGGAGAACTCTATACCCAGTCCATGCATGGACGAGTCGAGCTGAATGTAGAACACGGGAAAAAACGACCCAGCACCAAAGAGGAACAACCTGGAAAGAGGATAAATGTCGTTGGTGATCAGATGACGTCGTTCGCGGCCTACCCAATAGAAGCAAATATGTACGGATAATCAGTGGAAGATGTCCTCAGCAGTTGAGAATAGTGCATCTGTGTCTTCGGAGACAACGACCTAGTTCGCATAAGGGCGCACCCAGTCAACAATATCACGGTATTCGCTGCAGCGGTGATGCGAATGCTGTTGCCGAAGCCAAGATCCCCATTCAGAAGGTTGTTCAGCAAAATGGTGTATACTGCGGCACCTAATGGTGCGCCGCCAGCAACTATGGACATGGCGATGGCACGCCTTTTCTTGAAGTGATGAGACAGCACGGCAAGCGAGGGCACGTAGCTCATACTTGTAGCCAGTCCGAAGCCTAAGCCATGGCACAAAAAAATCTAAAAGAATCGCATGATATTCGAAGCATTACCACGATGAATGCACACCTGATAAAATTGGTTCTGCTGTGTTAAAGAGAGCAGGAAGAGACATATTGTTTGCAGGCTGCAACCACCTATGACCAACCAGTGGCTTATAGATATTTGCGGTACGTGAATATGGGAGCCAAAGGGGGAACGTGGACCTACAAGTATCCTCTATCGTAAAGCCGTCCAAACAAGAGCCCTCCAGATAAGATCAAGAATGAATTCATGCTTCCAATCCAGCTGAAATGTGCCATTATCAGAGGGACAAACACGTGATGGAAGAGGAAGAGGAAACTTACGAAACTGTAGACGACGAGACATTGGTCAAGTAATGCTGAGAGTAAAAGTCTACATAGGAATGAGTGACGTGTGGTATCAGAGGGATAAGAAACATGCCTTGGAAGACGCCGAACGCGTTTACGAATCTGCGGAGACCGAGAGTGAGGATCGTTTCACTCATAAACTTGAACTCCTACCCGAAACCACCAAATTGGATTAAGAAGCTTGCAACAACGCGTCAGTTGACACGAGGTGTGATGTTGACACCAGATACTTACGCGCCGAAGGCAGTCAACCAAGCAGTCAAACCTCCGTCTGGAAAATGTGAGTCACTGTCGAGTAGATCAGACTCGGTGGAATGATTTTCGTCCTTGGTACATTCATTTTCCTCGGGTGTATTCATGGAATGATTATCTTGAGAGTGAGGATGGGGATTGGGAGTGAGAAATGGCGATGGGACGCTCGAATGTCAAATGTCAAAATTCCTTGATGGGCTGTTTCTTATGCAGAGAACTTTGGTCACAGGGATTAAAAGGGTCTCTTTCCTGACCATCCACAAAACCGCTGTTCGGCTAGCGTGATACGCCATGGCTGTAACGGGGCCCACAACCAACGTCTGGCGGACCTGCAGGAGAACTATGTAATAGCCCTGCAGTAAGCACGGCCCGAGTCGCAGCACGCACTGATGGTTCGTGAGGTCTGTTTCTGTACGTACGTGATCAAGTTGGAGACTGTTGCTTTCTGTGTCAGTTGTTGTCTTGATCAAGAAAGCTTGACACCGCCGATTGAACCCAACCTGGAATGTGAGGACGGTTCACACATCTTCACGTCCGCCCACGACGGGAACATACACGTTGGATGCTTGTGGTATTTTATGGGCTCGTCATTGGTCGTGGCGTTGGCACGCGGCGCTCGCTGGTGTGGCCCGGTGGGTCTTCAAAGTTCAAACACTGCCAGCGGATGCCGCCTTTCCGAAAACATTTTAGAGACGAAAATCGAGCGACGAGGTAGCTAATACCACCGCACATCACAACCACACTACTCTAAATATCTAAATTGTGCCCACTGCGACCATCGGGTTGCTATTCGCCGCATCTGCACGATTCCGGTCGCGAGTCGCGACCCAGGTGACGACTCAGTCCCATATGATACTTGTAACATACTTCGGTGCCTTTGTGATTCATTCCCACGACGTCTAGCGACCTATGAGGCAGTCCAAGTGGGACGCTTGCACGCAGGGTTGGTTTTTGTTTGCTTACGTGTCCACAGGCGACTCCTCCGTTTTTACTCAATGATGGTGCGTTGTTATTTGTAACACATCAATCGTGCATGCACATGCCATCAGTCTCACAGTCTTGGTAGGAATTCTAAGGTGCTGGCACACTGTCGCGTCAAGATAGGTATAGCTTACCCATTGCCCCTACCGGCCGCCATTTCTCTGCACACGGAGATGGGTTTTCTTCGCATGTCATCTTGAAAGCCATATCATATATAATTGCACCTCGCCCAATCCCTGGGTCTTGTTCAACGTTCAACGTCTAGGTCACTTTCTCAATTCACACCATGCATCTGACTGCCATTGCACCCATCCTTGCCGCTATCTTTGTTGCGAGTGGCATCCTCGCTCAATCCCCTGAAGCAGAGCCTCCAGAAAGTGGTTCGCCTACCACCGGCACTCCTGCCGTTACGTTTCCCTCCGACGGCGCTTTCGTCTTTTGCAGTGCCCCAGACTGCACAGGCACGTGCGAGGCTGTCGACTCCTCCACTGTCCCAAAGGATGACACGCACCCCGCGCCGAACGACATGGGTTTCCAGTCGATGTACTGGTATGACCCCAGCGGCAGCTCGAGCATTCTGCTGTACACTTGCTTGAATGACTGTCTGGTCATCAATCCTGTGCAGATTACGGAACTGAACACGTGCTACAATCTCTACAATAATAGTATCCCGACCGACTTCTACACGTATTACTACATCGTCTAGGAATTCCATCACTTGCAACTGAACGGTTAGTGAGACATCTCTTCGTCCGAACCCAGTACAATGTGACTTATTGGCAAACAGGCGGTGCTGGAAGCACAGTCTGAGGGAAAGAATGCTCAGGTGTGGGCAAGGCGTGAGTGTGATTCACATATCGCGTTCTCATCGAAGGACCGGACGAGACATTCTGGAACTAGGGCAGAAGCTAAATGATACACTCACCGGCGTGGGATTAAAATTAGAGCTGCACCCTGTGTAGTTATTGGTTGAAGAGTGCGAAACAAGTCGTGATCAATAATGGCGAAACTGGACATGATCTTCGGAGCGAGGTACCATCGCGTGGGGACGCATGCCACCAAATCACTGAAATGATGTGTATGACGATTCAGACTGAACTTGCCGTTTATCTACAGATGCAGATCGATAGACAATATATACGTGATTGGACAGAATTTCAAGTTTACTAAAATACAGCTCCCCGTCCCAAACAGCTTAAACACCGTTCCCCCTGTTTCAAAGTTTCCCCCTCGCAGCCAGCAACCTCCTCCATCTACGACCGAGAGATGATAATTTGGAAGCTGTCATCATCGGGCAGCCCATGTTCTTCAAAGCTCAAACGCTTCCCCCCCTTCGCCTTGCCCTTCGCAATCTTCACAACAGTCGTCATCGGGTCGGAGCCTCGCGAACCCATGCACCCCGACTCGTGAGACCGCTTCCCCCAAGTAGACCACCTCCTCCCGAGTAAACGAGAAGCTCCCACTGATCAGGAGTCGTTCGAGTTCATGACCCGCCGCTCTGCGCTGTACCAGCGCATCGCGGAAAAGCATCACGTGGTTTGCGTGCATGCTCGGATTGCCTCTACATCGAACGCTCCGAAGAACCCTGACCCCGTTAAGACATAGCTCCTGTAGCGATGGCGCGAATATCTGGCTGGTACGCTGATCCGTCGGCATATCCGCATGCTCCGGGAGAGGACGGGATCGGGGGGAAAGCAGGAGCGTGATGTCTGCCAAGTCCCCACTGATCATTTCGATGTACCGTAACTCCTGGAGATGCCAGAGGATATCGAACCCGAGTGCCCACGGGAGGGGATAGTCATCCAGGACAAGATTCCTCAAATGAGTCAGTGGCACGCTACGGCAGATACCGACGACCAGATCGTCCCAGTGCTCGCTGTAGGGTGGGTAGTCGATGTCTACTTTGAGCGGGACGTCGCAATTGCATTCCCTGAAGAACGACAAGTTGCACTTTCGGTGACCACATGTACGTTCGGATCTGCTGAAGACGATGAACATGTGTTGTGACGTGTCGTCCATGATCATTGTACGAATGGGTGCGACGGAAGTTGCCTCGTTCCTGAATCTCTGGGAAATAAGTGCGTAGAATGGCGCGTAATCGTTCCTGTCAGGGTGGGTTTCGAGACGACAGCCCAACCTGACATGCGTCGTCGCTGGAATATCGATGCAAGACATAAACCGCACGAGTCTGGAGAAGGGTGCCACGATCAAGAGGTGAGCAAGCCGAGGTAAATGTAACCTGTCAGCGTCCAGACGGGCTGGGTCATAGGGACCACCGCGAATCGCATTATCGAGGTGAAGCCGTTCAAGGTCCGGCATGCGACTGAGTACCACCCTGAGCTCGGTGATGGTTGGTCGAACGGAGTAGTGCAAGTCGCCCAGCCGGAGGACCGTCAGCCCACTGAGTGTGGGCGAACACCAGGGGATGAGACAATCTCTGAGATGTAATTCACGGAGTGCGGGAGTGTCTCCGTTGAAGAAGGTGTGCGGGCTGATAGCCTGAGTATGCTCGTCCACATCAAACTCCACTTCCACGTCCACGTCCACGTGATTCCAATAATATGGGAGGTGCTTGCAAGTGATCACCAGGGTGTGTAAGAGAGGCGCAGAGCGTGAGGACAGCATTGGCAATACGAGTTCGGCGTCCTCGGATTGAAGGTCGAGGCGGCATTCTCGGAACCGTTCTGCATATGGAACCACTTGTCGCATAAACGCCAGCGCCGCCTCTCTGTTGATAGGGGTGAAGTAGACGCGGACCCACAGTGGCATTTCTTTGGACCGGAGGAGCGACACGTCAGTCCAGCGGGGGGAGGCTAAAAACACGTAGCTCCAGAGAGTCGGGCAGCTTAACGCGACATAACGCCAACAGCTGCACACATACGACACGTTGACCCACTGAGGCACGCCCACTTCGTCCCAGCCTTCGTGGTGGTCCCTGCGAGCGCAATAGATGAATATGTACGCAAGTATCTCCAGTGGCAAGCGTGAAACCGGCGCAACCGCGTTCCAGACTGACGACGGGGTCAGCGGCACTAGGGTAGTTTGTTCGTCGATGGGTGTTGTCTGGCTTATGGTCGTCATCTTCGAGTGAGAGCGTGGTAGACTAGGAGGTGACCAGAGGAATTATCCAAACAGTTGGAGAGTTGAAACCGGAACACGTTTTATACTTGGCCGTTGTGGATTCGCGGTGTGGAACTCCGTCCACTCAAGTTTGGCAATGATGGAGTCGAGCTCCGACATGTCGTTCTGGCCATTGTTTGGTTTAATATTCCCTATTGTTGGTCCACCCACGATGAGAGCATTGGCTTTGACAATCCCCGCGTCTTGGGTGAAAAAACACACTGACGAGTCATCTCTTGGTCCGTGTTTCAGCAAGCGAAATTCACGGAGAAAATAATTTACTGCACCAGAGACTTTGACGGGACTTGTGACCATTTCTGTACAACCCGGGGCCCCGTCACTAAACAATGTGAGCTGGCAAGAGGAGTACATAGCTGACTTCCTGTACAACGCGACGGGACTATTCTGATTCAGGGTCTCGTCAATAGCACTCACGAACACGGTGAGCGCGGGTCCGAGTGCTCGTTGCAAAGACTGCAGCCGAAGACCTTTTGAATTCCTTTACTGAGTAAAGGGTTTCAGTTGGGTGGACCCGTCCACATGCTGCCAATAACAAGGATGCCGCATTGAATGGTCGGCCACCTTCAAGTACGCCGAGTAAAAACTTTGTACGGGCACTCGTCAAAGTCCTGAGCCGAGACGATTCCGATTACCAACTGACCCAATGGTCCCAGTATGAGTGCGCCGCTCGGCTTATTTCTGAACGATAGTCACTGTAGACCATACTGTCTCGTTGACCGCATTGGTGCGGGAGCGGCGGGGCGGCGCGCCTGATCACGCCGTTTTGACGTGAGTACATAGATGGGCACTGTAACGAAAAGGCATCGATGCGAAGTTTTCGGAGCTGCTGGAGGAGAGACCTATGTAAGTTACCGTGTCTGACGTCCTTGACAATGAGAGGATGGTGGGAACCTCCACGGCACCCTATAACCACACCGAAAATAGTACCACTCTGATTCATGTACAGTTTCACCTTGTCGACGTTTATGAAAATCTTCTAGGCAAGACAAAAAAAGAGGGTATGATATTTTGCACCGAACAAAAAAAGAAAAAAGAAAGAAAGAGAAAGAAAGAGGGAGGGAGAGAAAGCCATGACGTGGATGCAAAGTGAAAATCACCTGCACCCAGAAAACGAAAACACACGCATCAAGGCATTCAAAAAAAAAAAAAAAACTAGCTAAAACAACAAACTCCGTCACTGCAAAAAAAAAAAAAACACACACACGACTACCGCGTCGTAATCCCCATCTTCAAAAACGCACCCACAACCTCGACCTCATCATACCGCCCCGGATTCTCCGACGTCTTCTTGGAATAAATATATTGCAATGTGTTCCGGAAATGACGTTGGATCATATCGGGGGAGGCAACGCCTTCGATTCGTTGGGAGGGGTGGAGGTAGGAAGAGGAGGAGGAGGGAGAGGTGATGGTGTCGATGGAGGAGGTGATGAGTTCGACGAGGGAGACGATGAATTTGGGGGCAACCTGTCGTCGAAAAGTGCGAGTGCAAAAAGTAAAAACGTGGTATCAGAAACACGAAAGGCGAGAGAGGGGAAAAATAAGACGCACAGCAGGTGCCCCACGATCAAAGTAATACAGATATTGATCGAGCGTGTCACAGTATATTTGAACGGTGACGATCTCCTCCGTCGCCGAATGCGCGATCCGGAGCGATTTCTGGAGACATTCTAGCACACGTTTGCTATCCTGGTGTGGGTACTTGAATAGAAAAAAAAATAACCCGTCAGACAACGGAGCGATCCAGCGCCGAGCGGGGAGGACACTCACAGCCTTGGCACCCTCGCCTTCCTCCTTTTCTTTACCCCCCTCTTTCCGCTCGCCCTCGACCTCACCCTCGACCTCCTCCAACGCCGCCTCCTGCCACCACAAATGACTCGCAGCATGCACCGCCGTCGCCTGATGCGGCTTTTTCAGCAACTTGGCCCCGTGCAACGCAGCCTTGGTAATCAACGTATCGTACCCGTCCACCTCGAACACCCTCGCCCCTTGCAGCGTCCCGATGATCAACGTGATCGCCGCGAGCTGCGCCCGGCTCTCCGAGATCGAGTCTTCGTACACCGAGAAGGCTTGCACGTAGAAATCGTACGCGAGGTCTTCGAATCCGGATCCGCATTCGGAGGCGATTTGGGCGGCGAGGAGGAAGAGGCGGAGGGCGAGGGAGGGTGAGTCAACTTGGGTCGCGAGGATGGACGTGCATTCGCGGACGAATTTGAGGATGGTGGTCACTTTTGATTGCCAGTCGTCTTCCTGTGTTTTGGTGTCAGAAACATCACTCACGTGCGTGAAAAGAGTGACAATATCGCGTACTCACCAGATGTTCGCGATTTTTATACCGTCGACAGAGCTTGATGCTCGAGGTGATGAGCGCAGGGAAAGTATGACGCATCCGTTCACCGCCAGCCTCAAAGTGCCGACGTGCAGTTTGCAGTAACTATTATGTTTCCCAAAGCGCGTTAGTCTCCATGTCCCCCCACATTTCACACAGAACCCACCTCAAACTGCACGCCCAACGACTCGGCGCGGAACAAATGGACCATCCTCGCCACCCAACCCTGCTCCTCAGCCGTATCCTCTTTCTCCACCACATAAGGGCCCTGTCTCCGTATCTCTTTCACATCTTTCACCGCAGAGCCTCCGACGGAGTCCGTCTGATCTTTGATCAGCACATGACACAGGTCCAAGACACCATCCACATCTCCGGGGGTCTCGATCACGGTTTCGTTCTTGAGCACGCTCGAGACGACGCTGTGCGCAATGGAGCGCCGTGTGGAAAAGAGTTGTTGGGTGAGAAGTGGGACGTAACGGGGGATGGCAAGCAAGGTGAGGACGGATTGGTACGAGTTGATCGGAGCTACGAGCAACGCTGCAAGATTAGCAGCGGTTTGAGGGGCGTGCAGATCTGGGCTAATAACGAGAGAAAAAATGAGCATCCGTGACCCGCATGGTAGAGGTAAAACGCACCTATCAGCATACTCTTTGATCTTGCTATGCGCGAACCCCAAAATCTGGTCGACGTATTCAAGTCTGTCTGGGTAACAGCTGAGTGAGAGGTTGGTGAGCGAGACCAAGAGCGCCGTGATGTCTTGTATTGACAAGTCTGGTCGGGCCTACAATCACAAGTCAGACATCATCAGTCTGTGTGCTCTCGTTCAACGCACCTTGATGAGTTCGACGACTTGTTTCCAAAAGACTTCGAATAGCTGGACATCCTCCGGTACGCCACGGAACTTCTTCACAGACAACTCATCCTTTTCCTTTTCCTTCCCTTTTCCCTCCTCTGACGAGACCCCGTTTACCTTGTCTTCGCCCTCCCCAAGGGTAGTGCCTATATTCTTCTCCGACTCTTCCACCGCGCTGCCCCACGCGTCCTCGCCCTCGAGCTTCTCGGCTTCCGGCTGATGGTAAGCATGATTGGCCCTTTCCCTTGCCAACCAGACCTTTTCCGCCAGTCGCTTCGCAGCAGCCTCTTCCTGCCTCTTTGTCTCCTCTGGGTCCTCGCTCTCCGCCTCGCGCGCAGCGTAGGCTGCCAGTCTGTCGATGAGCGCGATGACGATGAGTTTGATATTGACTTTGGGGTGAAGTTGGGCCGTAGCGGACAAAAAGGGTCCAAGTGAATGGAGGTGGAACTCGTCCGTGAACACCTGAGTCCCAGAAAAAACGGTGCCACAAAGATTAGGGAGTTAATCGCTGTATAAGGCACGGACAAGGACACGCCCACCTGGATAACGACCTCCATCAAGTACTCTTGCGCAATGACGTCCTTGCAGTTGACGACCTGCTCCAATATCGCTGGTAGTATACTCTTCTGGTACATCTCCAAATCGACACCATCGAGCTGGGAGAGACGGACGAGATTCGTGCCGACGAGAATACGCAACTCGCGACGTTCCATTTCGCGCTTCTCCCGGTCGCGCGAGTGACCTTGATGTTGAAGACGCACCCAGAGCTTGTTCATCTCGATAAAGTTGGTGAGGACGAAGGAGATCGAGTCTTGGAGGTTCCCTTGTGGACTGTACGACGACCGAGCGAAAACGAAACAGGGTCGTGTGTCAGCAACGCGCCCTCGTAACACCCGACGAGGGGATGAGCTCACCCGGTGTCGGTCCCAATGGGCAAGTAATCCCTGGTCTGACCGCTCAGATAATGTCGTAGGAACAACCCTCGTATGGGGTTCAAGACGCCCCTGCTCATCTCCATCATATCCTTCATGATTTCCTTGACGGGTGCGTCGGGAATGGACATGTAGACCGAGCCGACGGTGATCATGAGGTAGAGACGAGGGACGATATTTCCAGCGTATTGAACGAGCTCGTATAGATCCGCGAGATGGTGACGGGATTGGGTGTGTGCGTCGTAGAGGTAGTTTGAGAGATGACGTAGCGCATCGAAAACGGCCATGTCTGACGTTGTATGGTATCAGACACCAAAAGAAAGCACGGCGACGAGGATGGGGATACGTACAGAGTTCATAGTATTGCTTTGGGGTGAGGGAGGATGTGCGCAGTTCTGCGAGCATGAGACTAGCGCTTTTGAGCGCGTCCATTATTTCATCGTTATCCTAGAGATACATACGTCAGCACACAAACGCCGACAGTGGTTTCCGTTCCTTCATGTCCGAGTATGCAACGCACCAGATGACGCTTCATCTGGCCGACCTGTATCTTGACGGTGGCCAAAGACTCGCTGAGGAGCTTTCCCTCTTCCACGACGGTCGTGGGTGTGGCCGTCGTTGTTGTCGTCGTCGTGGCCATCGTGTGAGGGGCGGTGGTGGTTGGGCGCCGGACGTGTTGGGTTCCGCTGGCAAGGAGAGTATGTCCACCCCTTCACCCCGAATTCCGGGCAATTTCCCGCGGATTCATATTATGTAAGCAATGAGGGACATATAAGGGTAACTAGTACAACGTCGGAGATTGCTAGTAAGGATACCCGCAGTCACTAGGGATTCAGACACTCCGACTTCCGTTCCGATCACAGACTCATCTTCCTTTTCACCATGTCGAAACGCAAGCAAACTCACGACATGGACGTCGACGGCGACGGCTCGGACGAACAAGTACGCACCCCCAAAAACCGCATGTATGTCACACCTCCATGCCCACAAACCAAGTAGACCCCCTCCCTCGTCGACGTCAACTTTGACTACTACAACGTCGACGCCACCAACGACTATCACGCCATCCATCGTCTCCTCATCCAGCTCTTCGGTCCAGACGCCGAACGCGTCCAGACGGGGCCCCTCACCGAGGTGGTCGCTACCGTGGCCGAAGAGAGCGGTGTAGGGAGTACGGTCAAGACGGAGGAAGAGGAGGGATCAGATCCGTATGCTGTTTTGACCGTGATCAGTTGTCGTGTACGTGTCCGCCTGCTGAGCACTGGACGGAAGATGAAATACTGAGAGAATCAACACAGGATCATCCGGGCTTGCAAGGCTTGATCGACTACATACTCTCAAAAACGAGCGCAGATCAGGGGTTCCACAGTACCCTCACATCGCTCTTGCAAAATCACCCTCAACACCACGTCGGACTCGTCCTCAGCGAGCGTCTCATCAACATGCCTGTGCAAGTCATGCCTCCGATGTACAGGATGCTCTCGGAAGAGATCGACGAAGCGATCACAGAGGTGCGTCTGCTATTTGCTTTGATTTTACGGATACAGATATCTTGTTTGCTCGTGTAGGGTCAAGCATATAGATTCACGCACTATCTGTTTATTTCGCGTGTTTACCGTCTGTCGCCGGAAGAAGAGGAGGCCATGCTTGCTGCCCAACGAAACTCGAAGAGGTACAGGTCGACGAAGCCAAGTAAAGACGGTGTATATGGATTCCATCCAGAAGACGAAGAAATCATCCAAGTGAGTGGGTCGTGTATCACGGATATTTGTGACGCGAACACGATTCGAGGTTGGTTGCGGATGACTGATCTGGTGCGGTATACAGCATGCGACGCAAATCGTGACATATGCGTTTACGGACGCACAACCGCGCGATGCAGAAAGTGTGGGGTTGGATCTGGCTGGCAGAGCGATGTTGGTGCCTGCTGAAAATTTCACAGCATTGGTGAAGAAAATAGAAGAAACGTATGCGGTCGCGGAATCAGGTCAAGGAGCATGATCCGTGAAGCGTTTCAGTAACAAAAAGGGGGTGAGTTAGTGTAGAAGGAAACCCTTGTTCTGATTCTGATACCACCGGATCCGTGGATTTGGGGGAAAGACAAGAATGATACATGAAGCAGGAATTCAGTGTTTCAGTGAGCCTTGCGACTCGAGAAAAATCACCCAAGATAAAACGATTTGAATTGGGGATAAGCTGTGCACATCGAGGCACATAGATGAGTCTCGGAGCATAAATCGAGACAATCCGGAATAGATCGGATAACTGAGTCTACGGTGGTTCACTACAGTCCGGTGAATCCATTGCATACGACTTTGAAGGACCCCACATCGAAGACGACTGGATCGTGGCCGATGCGGTGATTTAAGGTGTGACACGCCACGTATGCGTGTACATCTTGGAAGCCGTACCTGGAGAACCGTATTGAGATTGCTTCGATGATGGCACGAGAACGGGCACAGCACGCCGTGACAGTCGTTAGCCTTTCCGTCGGGGCCTAGACCACACGCGGGTGGGAATCGGGCACTGAGCCTGGCAACGCAACCAAGCCGAGGCATCCCTGGAATAGGACTCCGTACTGCTAGAAAGG
This sequence comes from Lanmaoa pseudosensibilis, assembly GCA_038092875.1. NCBI lineage: Eukaryota > Fungi > Basidiomycota > Agaricomycetes > Boletales > Boletaceae > Lanmaoa > Lanmaoa pseudosensibilis. The sequence continues at coordinate 7,682 of JBBPRF010000347.1, read as the reverse complement.
ACGTAGAGTGACAGACTACGTCATGTGAAGATTACGCCATCAAAATGAACTGGTTCGGTTGGTAACGAGGTCGAGTGCCTTGAGAAGATTCGCGGATCCCAACGGAAAAAGATACCAGAGCCTGAGCTTGCTAGCTTGGTTACGTTGTCGTCATCGTCCACGGTGACGAGGTGTTGTGACGTGTTTGTGATTGGTGGCTGTTACTCAGCCAGACTGCAACGCGGGTCAAACTGGGTCGTCCCAACAAGTCACCTTCTTCGCTGCTCTTCGCAGCTCCCTTGTCCTCGTCGCGGGCCTCGTCGTCGTCGTCGCACCCGTTCTTGTCATCGTCGTCGTCGTCGTCGTCGTCGTCGTTGTCCCCCGCTTACCCTCCCCGTCCTCGTCGTCCTGTCCGTTGTTCCCCACGTAATCCACTTCTACCTTATTCTTCTCCCCGAATACCATCGACGACCGTGGCAGCTCAGTCCTTGTCCTGACCCGTTTCCTTCTCTTTTCCATCCCGTTCCCAGTGCGTCTTTTTTTTCCTTCTTTTCCTCTCACTTCCCTCATTCTTCACAGCCTCACTTTTCTTTCCTTTCGCTTGCCCCCGTCGTCTGCGTTAATCTCATCCCTCTCATAACGAGATCCTTATTCCATCTTTTCTAGCTACTTCCTAGTATCTAGTCCATGGCCGTTCTCGCTCCATCCGACTGGCATCCCCCTCGAGATCACACTATGGAAGTATCTTCAAATTCTACTATCCCCCGTCAGCGTTCTTCCCCCGCCAACGATCACTCTTCTTCCAACCATCCGCAACAACAACTCCAACAGCATTCCCAGCAACCTTATCCTTATCCCGTACAGCAAGCACAGGGCTCATGGAATCCATCCGTATCCGCTCAACCCTTTTACCCTTCATTTTACCAAAACCAACACCAACAGCTCCCGGCACAACCCTACCCTCTCCATCCACACCAATCCCAAAACCACTTCTTCGATCCTGCCGCCAACGCCCAACTCGCTCAGTGGGCATATCAGCAGATGATGTTCAACGCTCAGGCTCAGATGGGTTCACACGCCCCAATTGCCCCATCCTCACAGCGCTCCGGTTCCTCCTCTGCTCCCGCATCCCCCGCAGAATATTTCAATCCAAACCAGCTCTTCAACCATTTCCCCAGCGGCACTCCTCCCCCGCATCAACAGCATCCTTCGCACCACGCTCCCGGCTATACCCATCGTACAGCCTCCGCTGATACACCCCGTTCACAACAACAACAGTACGACGGCGGCTTCCACCCTTATCGCCGGCCTGGCAACCCCGTCTCTGGTCGTCCACAACCTCAGGAGTCCGATTGGCGTCCTGCAGGCTCATTCCAGCCACCCTATGCGAGAGGCGAAGCCTCGGATTCTTCCACGTCAGTCAACTCGAGCAACTCCAACCATGGGAACCCCAACGGGAACAACCGACAGCGCACCAGTAGTATACAGGGTCAGTCATCCTCGCACACGCATCTCAATGGTTCTGCCTCCCACCAGGGTAGCGTCCGTGGTCGGAGTGGCCCCTCTCCCCAGACCGCCACTCCTGCACCGTCAGCGCCTGACGCGACTCGTACTCGCACAGGCAGTGGATCCTCCAGTGCGAGTACCAACACTGCCAACCCACCCCGAACATTGAGCGCACACCCACTCCCGCACCATCGTACCGGCTCGTCCTCGTCGACAGCTTCCTCGGCTGCCACGCACCGTCCCTCGGGATCCATCTCGGCGTCGTCCACATCTCCACCCTCGTCACATTCTCACCATTCTTCTCACACCACCCACCCACGCCCAGCACGCCCATCCCCGCTCTCCCAAGGCTCCACCTATACCACCACATCCCCACCCGTCCCATCGCCAACACCTCGCCCGCAGGCCTCGCATGCAAGTGCTCATGCAGACCGGCGCATATCGAGGGACGACTCCGACCTCGCTGCCATGCTTGAGAACTCTGCCATGGGTCTCGGCGGGACGAGCGCCGTCAAGAGCGGAGGGCTCAAGGGTCGGCTGCGACGTGCGCTCTCGTTAAATGCGGCGCAGGCGCTGCAGGAAGAGGACGAGTCGGCCGGTGCAAGTCTCAAGGTGAACAGCGGTGAACCACCCAGTCCCACTGACGCGAACGATGCCGCGAGCACCGTCACGGAGGGGCCCAGCACCAGTGCAAACGCCGCTACCACGGGCACCACGGGCAAGAAAAGATCGCGTGCAGCGTCCTTGTTCAATTCGCGTCTCAACGCCTCGACGGACAACATTTCGCTCTCCTCCACCATGTCCTCGGCGTCCGTCGTCATCCGCAAGATCGGCTCCATCGGGAAGCTCGCACGACGGAACTCGCTCGCTGGCATCACGTCCCTATTTAAAGACAAGAAGGACAAGGATAAGGACAAGGACAAGGACAAGGACGGCGAAGCAGAGGCGGGCAGCTCCTCGGGAAAGAAGCCCAAGAAGAAAAAAGATGCCAAGGGGAGCGTCGCTGAGCCTACTGTCTCGCACGCGATTGCGGAACTCGATAGGGGGAGTGGGTCGGGCGGCGATTGGTCGGACTCGAGTTTAAGCGGGTTGAGTCCCGCTGCGAAGCTCGCGCGGCAGCACACGCTCAAGTCGAACGCAGAGGCTGCCGCCAAGGCGAAAGCCGCTGTGGAAGCGCAAGCTCAGGTGCAGGCAAGTCAGGCGCAGCAATCCAAGGGTGGAGCGAGTGTCAACGGGGGTAGTGTGCCGGTGCCGACGACGTGGGAAAAGAACACGGCGACCGCGAGAGGGGATTCGCCTGGACCGGGTCGGAGAATTGCGGAGGATGGGACGCGGGTCGTGGTGGAGGAGGATTCCGATTCAGGAAGCGAGGATGGGCATGGGCCAGAGTTTGGCGCACCACAGGGCCAGAACTATATTTCCGAGGGGTGGGACGATGACGAGCCGTGGCCAGAGGAAGAAGACGAAACTATTCGCATCCCTGTGGGATCACAGGCGGAGGACGAAGAAGTGCTCGAATGGGCAACCTCTATTCGGAGAAGCATAGACAAATCGAGAACGCCAGCCAAGGGGATCTTGAAAGGTGCGTGCATGATCGGGTTTGTGGTGGGCTGGTCTGATTGGGCGTTCTCTTGACGGCAATTGTGGTTTTCTTGTTGACTAAAGGTGCTGACAACTACAGCCAAGACTCGTTTAACATAGACCAAGCGGGAAACCCATCCTTCAATCGCATACGTTCCAATTCCTACAACTCACATCCCGGATCAACTTCCGAGCTAGGACCGTTAGCACGTATACCCTCTCCAGACCCGGATCATATCGACGGTCTACACCGACACCCATCGCATTCGTCTTCACATTCTAATGCTAATGCCGGTAATGTGGGAGGTAACATACCCAGCCTCCCTTCTCCTTTGTTTACTTCCTCATCTGACTCCTTGCCCTCCGATCCAGAAGCAGGACGCTCTTCGCCACACCACGGCTCTCTGTTTTCGTTGCCAAACTCGTCTGCACCTGCGCTGTCGACGATCCCGGCAGTCCCCGCGACGCTTTCGCATCGTTCGACCTCTGGTCCGGCGATAACCAAAAAGCTGGTGTTTGCGGATAGTCTGTCAGTGTACGATACGTTTTCGGCGACGGTGTATGATCGGAGGAGTGAACCGGCTACGTGGAGTCGGCTGACGCCGGCTCTGGCGCAACGAATAAAGGAGGAACTGAATTCATATAAGATGGAGGAGATGGAGGTGCACGCGTGCAGTCGGATGCAGTGAGTTCTCGTTCGTCCATGCGCATGCGTGCAGGTAACTGACGCGATCGTGTTTGCAGTACCCAGTTCTTCATCTAATGCTGTTCGTCATGCCGTTATTATCATCACCATCGCTGCATATCATCTGTCCGGTCATTGTTAGGCGCTAGCCCACAGACTTCTACACCTATATCATCTCTCACAACCTCCGTGCACTCCACGCTATAGTTCTCTTCGAGATTTCCAAACCTGGTGTTATAACTCTTTTGATGACACGGCTTTTTTTTGCACATACAGGGCGCTGCGCATTCCTGATGAAAGTGTCTGCCGTATCTTTCTTTTCTTCTTCTTCCTTCTTTCATACACACGATTTCTGTTTCAAGACGGTATCGGCCATACCAATCATTTCATTTTCTTTTCTCTCTCTTCACTTTTCACTTATCCCCCTTCCTTTCCATCTTTCATGTCACGGCAACGCGATGCGGGATCGTTTTCTGAAGAGCATTTAGGCATGGGATTGATTGGATTCTACGCAGTATATCCAGTGCGAAAATAACCAACCCAACATGCTTTTCTCCTATCAAAAAACCCATTTTTTGTTGTTGTTGTTCTCTCTTCCCCTTATCATTTGCTACTTGTTCATGACTGCCCCCTCGCACAACCAAACTCCACCCAACCAACCACGTTCGTATACCCAGATTTTACGTTGTAATATTATTATTTTTGCGTGACGAACGGTTACTTTTTCGGGGTGTTTTGTGGGTCGAACGATCATGGAACGTTTTTTTGGTTCTTTTCCTTTTTCTTTTTTGAATCTCGACGTTTTGGACCTTGCTATCGTTTCCTTTTTCTTTGCTCGATACACGTTTCAAAAGAAAACCCCTTTTCTTTGGACTCAAACAGGCCAAAAGAAAAAAACGGGTTTTGTAGCAATCTATGACATACATACACCTTCTTTTCGTTTCTCATACATTTGTTCATTTATATGCAATGCGAGTCCAAGACAAGAGCTAGAATAGAATTAGGACAGTGGGTTGAATAGAGTACCGTCGGTTCGTTGATGTTTGAGCGCTTGGCGGAAACGTCGTTTTGCGTTTTCGGGTTCGGAGACCTGATTTGGGCAACGTCGGGTGGCGGGGTGCTCGTTGTACGGTGATTGAGTAGACTTGTACGTGGCTCGGGAGGGAAGAGGGGAGAGGCTTTTCGCCATCGAGCGCTTCACCCAAAGAGAGACAGAGAGATTTGGTACCCGTGGCACTGGCACCGGCGTGCGCTCCTTGTTCCTGATCGGCGGGAGGTCGTAGACGGACTGGGACTGGGACCCGACTCAACGTGCGGCCGTCCGAGTCCCTAGTCTTTGGACATAACGGGAGAAGACGGGAAGGAGAGAACGACGGACGAGGGGAGGTGTTTATTCAGGCTATTGGAGACGGGGGGGGAGGCGATAGGACGGGTGGTGACAGGATATATGACAGCGCCCACAGGTGGTGGTTGGAGACGAGGGGACGTATCACTATGAACTGAAGGCCCTGGGGGGTGACGGGACATGACGGGACGGGAGTCACGGGGTGGGGGAGCGATGGGAGGGAACGGGAGGGGTGTTGGAGCTTGAGATGATGGCGACACGACAGGGGGTGACAGGAAGCGACAGAGGGAAGTGAGGATATGACACGGGATCAGTATGAACTGACGGTTTCAAAAGTGTTCGTCCGTCATCGTACCGTCGGTACTGACTCGGTATCATAGGTCACGGAACGATTGTCTTCTTGACCTCGAAGTTTAGGTCTGGTTTGGGGAGACTAGGGCAGTGCACATCCGATGCTTTGTCCAGTGATGAAGGTCAAGAAAAAGGCCTTGTGCAAGCCTCGGCGGGATACCAGCTCGCAATGCATGTGCTCGAGGAACGCACAATCGTCCGTCAGCCCGTAATTGGCAAGGTGCTTGAATTGAACATGCTTCTTAGATCGGAATCGTGCCGATTAGTATGTTCCGGATTGGCACGGACATCTTGCTTTCTCATCTATATGCTTGTCGGACGTCTAGAAGAGGCTAGCTGCATTCCAGATCGACCCGGACGTCTGTGCGTTCTGTACAGAAAGGGCTGTTGAAGGGAAGGCTCATGGCTCACTGGTCCGACCACACTGGTTATGCACCTGACAGCCTCACTGACGCAATCCCCTCCTCCGTGGCCGCTGTATTTACTTGGCAGGGTTGGAACTCGCATCGAGCGCCCGGCGATTACACACTGTTAACACAGTGTGCTTTCCCAGTGAAGAAGCGGCTTGCGATTGGGACTGGGTTTGTAGGGGCTCGCACGGGGGGATATGTCTTTGCGAGTAAGCTTAAACGCTTTTACATACCGTATCGGATTCGGGTGGAGGCAGGTGTGATAATAGGAACATCGCAACACTGTACGCTGATCCCGGGCCGAGGTTCTCTGCGACCGCGAAGCGGACAACACATGCACTGCCTCGCCGACTCTCCCCCATCCTACTCTGCTGGCACGGGCGGAAGCGTGACCTCCGTACACGACTCGATAGCCCTCCTCCACAGTGCATTCATCTCCGTCATCGTAGCCCGATCGCCAACGATGATCAATCCCAACTTGACACGTGTCCACATCACGTTCAACCGCCTCGGATCGTCCACGAACCCAACCTCGCGCGTCACGTTGCACCGCACGGTGGAGAACACGACTACGTCGCTCTCCCGTCCTTGGAAGGAGTCGATCGTCGAACAGGTGACCGAGGACGGGGGGGCGCTTTTCAGGAGCCCAATTTGTTTCGTGTAGGGCGAGAGCGCGGCGATGGTTAGTTTGGTCTGGGCTTGTGCTTGTGCTTGTGCCTGTCATCCGTCCTCGTCGCGGTGCGCATCTTGGGTATCGGAAGGGGTCTGGAGGAGAGAGACGATGCGTGCGACAAGTTCGGCTTGGCCTTCGCTGCAGAGCCTGTCGTCTCTCCAGAGTCACATTGAACGAAGACGGTAGGCACGAGTCGTTGCTCTCGGCCCACCCTCAGCCACGGAGAGGCAGTGGCGGCTAATCGAGCGAGGACGGGCGCACTGTCCTGGATGTGAGATTGAAGCTCTCCGTTGTAGAACTCCGTTGACGGGAAGTTGGCTAGCTCGCTCGGGAATCGGTATTGCACCTGTGGGGTCAAGCATGTCATGTCGAGTGTACTCAGATCCCGCAATTGAGCCCCAACTCACGTTGAGCATGGTCTTTATACTGCCTGGATGGGGGTTGGGTGTATACAGTCTCTCCAGTAGAGAAACATCATACTCGAGGGCTTTCCCCATCAGTTTGACCGTGGGCCGTAGTTGCACACTGACAGAACGCACGTCATTCTCGTCGAAAAAAGAAGCCATTACCATCCCTACTCACTGGTCTCCAACCAACACCACCATTTGACACTTTGACGAGCGGGATGAGTGCACAAGGTTCTGTAATTTGGGACGCCTCGTCGATCAAGACCGTGTCGAACTCGATCTTGCGCAGCGTTCCCAGTCCAGCACCCGCACGCGTCGTGAACACGATACACGCTGCCTTAACGCGTTGTTGCGCCTGTCCATGCAAGCGACTATTTTCATGGAGATCCCCGCCAACCCGCGCATCGATCGTGTAGCTTTGGAGCGCTTTGTTGACTTTGGAGTGATCGGTGGCGACATGGAGGATGAGGTCGTCGGAGAGGAGTCGATGTTCTTTGTTTAATTCGAGGAAGCGCTCCAAGACGTTGTCGACAGCTAATCGATTTGGCCACAGTTTCATTCTCTGACATCACTGGTTGTAAAAAAAACTTACCATTGTGAGTGGAAGCCGTCATGAGGATCTTACAGTCCGGAAACTTGCGCAAGAGATAACGCAGTATCTGGACGGCGGCCGTCGTCTTTCCAGTTCCTACGTACGACAGACGTCAGCAAGCTTCAGTTTTGGCTCGCAAGTGCATCAACTTGC
>JBBPRF010000346.1:0-28922 GCA_038092875.1 Lanmaoa pseudosensibilis | reverse complement strand
TCTTGTCTCTTTGTCCAGAAGGATTAGCGGACGTCGGTCTCTCCATGAGTATCGCCCGCCTAGTCCTGACCAGGAAGTCTTTGAACGCTTCGCGTAACAGCATATGTGAGGTCCAGACATGTTCTGAGCATGAGGTACATTAGTGACCCTATGACCATAAAGTATGAGACTTGTTTTCCATTGATGACCATCTCCAAAACAACTCAGTCATCTGTTGGGTCAGTTGCAGAGAGTTGGGAGCCATGTGCCATGGAAGTCCATACTGGTTTGCAAGTGAACATACCAGTTCTCTCTAGAATTGTGCGACAGTATTGTGATTGCAACAAGGAGATGGTTCAGAGTTTGCAATCCACTTAATCTCAATTCCAAGAATGTACTTTGCCTCTCCAAGGTCATGCATTTTGAAAGCAGCAGAGAGTTTTGCCTTAATGGAGTCCATGAACTTTTGAGTGGTGGTGGCTAGGAGTAGGTCATCAACGTAAATGACTAGGAAACAAACTTGACCATCTTTCCAGAGTACATAGAGGCATGTTTCAGCATCCAGGCAGACAAAATCAAGTGCTCTGAGTTTTCAGTCTAAGGTTTTGTTCCAGGTCCAACCAGCTTGTTTAAGTCCATATGGGGAGCATTTGTTATGATTCATCCAGGACTACCTTTCTTTTTCCTAATCTCATTAGCTATACACTGTATTCATACGAGTTGCTCACTCAACTCTCACCTCATACGCTTTTCCTTCACTTTGCCTCACGTGATCTTATCCAGTCAGCTATGGCCGTTTCCATCATGTGATTCCGCAGTCCGCAGTTGTGACGCCATCAACTGCGCATTTCATTTCTGCTCTTCCATTTGTAATTCTAATGACGCGTTGCCTTCTCATTGGCTACTGTTATTGTACAACGTGTCACCCCTTTTCCCCTTACCATTCTTAGTTATCTCTTCTCATGGTCCGTGCGCGGACTCCTTACATATAAATACCTGCGCTCTTGCAGTAGAGATCCTTAGCTTAGACCTCCCTTGTCTTACCTAGTATCTCTGCAATCGACAAGGTCCTTGTACCTTTGTTCCTTCGTCCCTTGTCTCTCTTCGCCCGCTACACGTTCGTCTTTACGACCATAGATCCCTTGAACCTGAGGACGGTCGGTATTGCCTTAGCGCATCCGTACTCCATGCCTATGTCGTTACTTCGCACCTGATCGCTGGACGACTCACTTCACCACTTGGTCACTTCACATGCCAGTGGATTCCCCCGTGCCACGTGATCATTTATGCGTCCCTGGAATACACTCGAACCTTTGACACTTAGGACCTCCCTGCACCTTCAAGGGCTACGTCCAATCCTACCCGGGTCGAGCGTAACACATTAGAGTTTCTAGCAGTACCCAGGTTGAATAGGAACACCTTCTGGAGGTGACATGTATAGGTCTTCCTCCAGTTCTTTGTTGAGGTAGGCTGTGGATACATCCATTTGGTCCAACTCAAGATTGTATTTGGCAGCTAGGGCAATTAAAGTCTGGATGGAGTCAGGGTTAGCTACCAGAGCAAAAACTTCCTGATAGTCAACTTCTTCCTTCTGTGTGGAGCCACATGTGACTATCTGGATCTTGTATCATTTCACATTTCCTTTTTCATCTTGCTTGATCCAGAAGACCAGCTTTGGAGTAATTGGAGTTACTCCCTCCGGAATAAGCACAGTTTCATAGACATGGTTGGAGTTGAGGCTCTGGAGTTTGCTTTGGTGCATGTGCATATGCATTCTCTCTCCGGAGTTCTTGCCTTGCAGCTTCTTCCTCAAGGGTGCACTCATACTCCTTGTTCTTGTTTGCCACTTGTTATTGTTTGTGACTCTGTTGTACAGGTGGTAGAACTGGAGCAGAAGCAGGGAGTGGAACTGGAGCAGGAGGCTCATCTAATTGGAGTTGGTCTAGGCATTCAGTGAGCCCCTCAATGCCTGGACTGGCAGGGTGGTCTGGAATGTCTTCCAGAGGCATGGGAACATCTCCCACTGGTCTGGAATTGGGTGGATGTGGATGGTCATCATCATCATGGTTGTGCTCTGGCTGGCGGAGATGTACTGGAATTAGACCCTTCCACTGTCCCTCAACAGCATGGACATTCCATGGAGCATATTCAGCCTCAGAGGTGTTTCCAGACTCATCAAAGATAACATGGCAGCTGGAGATGATGGTCTGACATTCTATGTCAAGCAGTTTGTAGGCCTGTTGTCCATGAGTGTTGTTATAATATGAATATTCAAAACTTTTTGGACTTATCATTTCGCCTTTACCAGTCACGTGACTAGTGCACGTGATCATGAGAAACAATCACATGACCATGGTCTAGACCTAATCACGTGACATGCCTCATGGTTTTAATCTCAGTCTCTTTTACACCTTATCTATTTCCCACAGTCATTTCTGTTCATATCTCACACTATCATTCACATGGACACTTCTTTCATCATATCTTACTTAGTAATTCATCTCACGCACAGCATGGTCCGTGTGCAATCCTGTAACATATATAAGCTAGACACATATGACTGGATTCCCCAGTCTAATCCACTTTGTTTACCACCTTCTGGTCATTGCCTGGTGTACATCCACCTTGTAGGCCAGTGTTGAACGTGGGTGAAGCTCCACATACTTTTGTGCCAGAAGCCGTGTACTCTGTGGGACGTGTCGTTCCCGAGCCTTGTGGATTGTCGTTCGCGATAGTTCATAACACTTGAATTAGACTGTCATACACAACGCTCAGGTCCCAGAGCTAAGGAAACAAGAGGAACTAGCATTTGATGCTAGCAGGAAAAGCACACAGCGAAACACTTGCATATACGATTGTCCGCCATCATAAATACGGATAACATTGCTGCCAGGCATAGTGCACAAGCCCCCATTGTCTGTTGAGTGCCTAACAGTCCATATTCCCTTTGACGCTATGAGGGGCAGGTTTGCGTGATCACCCATAATGTCACATCTGATGAGGGCAGTATTCCCCCCACTGTAGCCAGGCCTATCCGGTTCCTCCACTTCCAACTTCTCTTTAGTTAGTTTTTCTTTTTTAGTTTTTACGATAGGTTGCTGCAGCCACCTTTGGATTTGCCAACAAAGGAGGAGATACTACCTTCGGTCGAAGAAGTACTTTCTACGGTCATAAGTTTGTAGGTTGCCCAGAGTCTGGTTGGAAGATATCAGACAGTAAGCAGCTGAAAGAAGATTATCAAGCTGTCTCAGATAGAAAAGTGCACAGAAGCGCTCTCATTTTTCATTTCTCATCATCGTCTTGAACACCTTTGCCCCTACCTTTGCCCCCGCTCCTCCCTCCATCCTATAATTTGTTATGTCGGGGACTATCAACCTCAATGACCTTGTCCAGCGCCTCGCCGACTTAAATGTCAACAAAGAAAAGGCGAATGTGACCAAGAAGATCGCTGACCCTGAGAAGTGGGATGGCAACAGGAACATGTTCCACATATGGTGGGTGTGCATGCGACTGTGGGTGGACGCCCAGTCATGGAAATTGGACAAGCTCCAAATGATAGCCATTCTGTCTCGCCTCGAGAAAAAGGCCGAGGGATTCGCCCAAATCACCTTGGAGAAGTACCTCAACAATGAGACAACAGAAGTCCGTAATGCCTCAAACGTTGTTACTGGGGTAAAAGGAGAAGCAGCTTGGCCAGCCTGGGTCTTGCTGCAACAAGAAATAAAGGCGTATTTCTGGATTGACATCCTTGCCCACGAGTCGCTCCGTAAGCTCGAGGCTTTACACCAAAATGGGCACACCATTGACCTCTTCCTGCAAAGGTTTGAGGTTCTAAGAAAGGAAGCGGGGATCAAGGACTACCATGCGTGCTTGCTCCTCAAGAAGGTGGTTGACTACCACATCTACGAAAGAGTGACTCTCAATTGCCCTCATCTCCTGTATGAGGAGTACAACATCTTGGCCGACGCCTGCTGTCAAGTAGGTCGAGCTATGGAGCAGCTCGCCATCAAATGTGGCCCCCCTACCTGCTTCCCATGTCTTCCCCCTCCGCAGCCCAATGGGCCATATCATCCTCTGTCCGCTCCCCCGCCATCACGTCCCCAGTTTACAGCAACTGGAATACAACCGGGCTGTGGTGCCCCCATGGAAAGAGGAGTGCAGCAGGCTGCACCGGGACCTCGTCCCGACACAAGGACCTGCTTCCACTGTGGGAAGCCCAGGCATATCAAGCCCGACTGCCCGCAAAACCCTTACCGATGACCCCCCCGTACGCCGCAGGTTCGGCAACAATGGACATGGGACTACAACCAAGGTCATTATGTTCCGCCGTTGTACAACAGGTACCAAGAGGCGCAGGTCGCCCAACATTATACTGGTCATCCTCTCCCGACTCCACCGGTGGCCCCTCCCGTAGCACAAGCAGGGGCACAACAAGGTTTTGTCTCAGAAGAAGCGGAAGCTTACTACCAAGATAAGTTCAAAGCAGAAGCACAGCAAAGGGCAGCCAATGCTTTAAAAGGGAACAGCATGTGAGGGGTGGGGGTCTTCATGTGCCTGGACCTAATTCTGTAAATAGTTCTTCTCTTCTTGATTGTATGGACTTAGATTTTTCTATTTTTGACCTTGATGTTGTATTACGTATGATGACTTCCTCCACCAGAGTGTCTCAATTGAGCGCAGCACCGGAGTATAATAATAGTGTGCTTAATTCTCTGAATAGACAACAAAAAATTCTTTCTATTTATAAATCCCTTAAAGTTTCGATGACCACTATGCATCGTGGCATGACTTTGTCATTTGGCGGAGAGTTCTTGCTTGAGACAGTCATTATGTGTCAGCAGAATGGTCACTGGGAATGCTACCGGTTCAAAGCTCTCTTGGACTTGGGTGCTACCCATACTTTCATTGATCAGGACTACGTGTTACATCATGGAATTCCCTATTACACCTTAGATAACCTGATTAAGATACATAATGCAGATGGATCCGAAGATGCCATTGGCCAGATTCGTCATGCGGTGTCTTTGATTGTGGAAGTTGCAGGACATTATGAAACATTAGATGCTTATATATCTAAACTGGGCACTCACCAGATGATCATCAGGTATGACTGGCTTTACCGCCATAACCCCGAGATTAACTGGACCCAAAAGACAATTTCTTTTCCACATTGTACTCAATACTGTAAAATTATAGGCACAGAGCCTGGCGCTTCTACTTTCTTCACACCAGAGCCTGCTCACATTTGTACTATAGAAGAAGGACTTGCTGACCAAGTCCCACAGGTCTATCATGAGTTTCTCGATGTCTTCTCAGAGAAAGAATCTGAAAGAATGCCAACACGTAAGCCTTGGGATCATGCCGTAGATCTCAAGCTGGACTTCGTCCCGAAGAAGGGTCGGGTAATCCCATTATCCAATATCAAAATGGAAGAAGTCCACACATTCATTGACAAAGAACTCAAAAAGGGGTATATCAAACCTTTCAAATCCCTGCAGACCTCACCAGTCTTCTTTATTCCCAAGAAAGACAGCAAGAAGCGAATGGTCATTGATTACCGATATTTAAACAAGGGTACCATAAAAAACTCTTATCCGCTCCCTCTAATTCCACAGCTTATCGATTGGCTCAAAAATGCCAATATGTTCACCGCCCTTGACTTACGTTGGGGGTATAATAATGTACAAATCAAAGAAGGTGACGAATGGAAAGGTGCCTTTGTCACCCCCATCGGCACCTATGAACCCACGGTTATGTATTTTGGAATGACTAATTTGTTAAAACCAGACATATACTGACAGAGTCTGCACAGGTCACATACCTTGGGTTGATGGGGTTCACTTGTGGTAGTGGTTCGAGTGAAAGATTCAATTGTAACTCAGCGCAGCTGAGTTTGTACTTAAATACAGGAAGTATGTGAACTTATTACTACATATGGTGAAGTAGCATTCAACACTCTCCCTTGTCTGATGTACCATAAGGGTACACTAGACATAAGTATCTATTTTCGTTTGCTCAATCCTAATGAAAGGCGAGATTTTTGAATTCCAAACCAAGTTGTTGTCTGAATTTCTCGAATTTGACAAATCCGAGGTTTTTGGTAAACATATCCACAGGGTTGTCATCCCCTGGGATATAAAACAGACTTACTTGTTTAAAAGTCATTACTGCATTGCATACAAAATGGTACTTGATCATGATGTGCTTGGACCATTCTTCGGTGACAGGATTCTCTGCTATAAAGAGGGATCCTTGATTGTCACCACAGATGGGAATGGGTTGAAGTCTGTATCCGAGTTCCTTGAACATCTGTTTAATCCAAATGACTTGGCGAGAACAATCGCTCAAAGCCATGTACTCTGCCTCTGTAAAGGACAAAGTGGTGGTTTTTTGTAAGTGTGAGTTCCACAAAAAACACTCCATTCGCTAATTTCAGGTAATAACCCATTTGCGAGTGACCAGTAATTTTGTCCTGACCCCAGTCTGAGTCAGTGCAGGCAATGATGCCTTTGCCAGAATCTCTGTCATATACTAATGAGTAATCAGTAGTGCCGAGTAAATAGCGGCATATATATAGAGCCTTCTCGAGGTGCTTGCGTGACGGGTTGGTGGATTGGCGTGCTAGCTATGTAACGGCATAGAAAATATCTGGCTGTGTGCCAATCATAAGATATAGTAATGAGCCAATTACTGTCTGGAAATGTGTATATAGTTCTGGATTGACAGGGGCATCATTCTTCATAGGGTAGTAACCCTGCGGTAAAGGTGTGTGGGCAGGTTTGGCATTGATCATTTTGCAGCGCTCCAGCACTTTGTCAAGATAATTCCGCTGGTCAATTATAATGCGATGACCTTCTCAACGTATATTCATTCGGAGGAATTCATGGGGTTCCCCGAGATCTCGACATTCCCACTTTTTCATGAAAGCGGCCTTAAGTCTCTCGACTAGGCTCTTTGAGGAACCACAAAATATTGCATTGTCAACATATATTGTAGTGAGTACGAAATCTTTTCCTCACTTGTACACAAATAATCCAGCATCAGTTTTGAGCCGTTTGAATCCTAACTCTGTCATTGACTTGTCCAGAGTGTGCCACCACGTAAGGCCGGCTTGTTTAAGACTGTATATTGCACATAGGAGTTTGAGTACCTTGCCTTTTAAGTGGGGAGGCGCAAACCCCTCTGGGAACTCCATATAGAGTTCTTCTTCCAGAATGCCATATAAATAGGCGCTGTGGACATCAAGTCCTGATAGATGCCACTTATTTAGAGCAGCTAAGGCGAGCATGCATCGCACTGTTTCAAATCGCACTACAGGTGAGAAGATTTGGTCAAAGTCTATTCCTTCAACTTGGGAGAAACCTTTCGCTACTAAGCACATGTGTTTCCGGCTGTCAGATTTGACATCAAAGACCCATTGGTTTTTAATAACCTTTCGGTTACTAGGACAATCGACTACGTCCCATACCTTTCATTCCTTGAGCATTGTAAGCTCTGTGTCACAGGCCTTCCGCCATTTAGATTGTTCTGCAGCAAGTAGTTTGTTGATGTCCCTGAAGGACCATTCCCGATAATTGGGAGAATTAGAGGATTGCGTGAATGGTATTGTGCATTGAGTGAGGAAATTAATGAGGGCATCTCCCCCTTCACTGGTGATCCGCTCGACGTCAACCTCAGATGGAGTGGGTGATGGAGGGAGGCTGCCAGGGATATCCGGTGTTCCAGGCGTGTCCAGAGGGGCACCACCGACAAGGTGTTCCCATGTGGATTCCTTCTCCACATCCCTAACCTGTTTGACAGGGTCATGGCGCTCACCGTAAATATTGCCAGGCTGTGTAGGGGGGTGTTGTATGCGCTCTGACTTGCGTGGTAGGGCAGGAGGTCCGGCAGGTGGTGGTCATGGTGCGCGGGGAGGAGTGGCCGGAGGAGGTGGCAGTGTAAGCTCCTGTTCCAGTGACGCAGGTTGCACAGGGACAGGAGATGGTCCATGGTCATCTTCAGAATCAGAACCGTCAGAGGGTGTGAAAGAGTGATCTTCTGGCGTGTGTGGCTTGTGAGGGGCATGACTTGCCAGCTTATGAGGCTGAGCCCCTGAACACCTTGGGAAGAGGTGTTCATCGAATATTGCGTGCACGGAAGTGTGTAGCGCATTGTTAGGGCGCATGAAGAGGTAGTTGGTGTCACTTCTGGCAGAGACACCAAGATAAATCATCAGCTGCGATTTAGGTTGCAGCTTACCTTTCCGAGTTTCATCTGGCAGATGCACATAGGCACCACATCCGAAGACACAGAGGTGAGAAGCAGATGGTTTCCCCCCCTGAAGCATTTTATGGGGGGTTCTCCACTGCAAGCGATTCATGGGTATGATATTATATACATGCACCGCATGAAGTATAGCGAACTCCCAATAGGAATCAGGTAGGCAAGCATGAAGATGCATTGCTTGTGCCTTGTCCATAAGGGTGCAAATTAATCGCTCAGCACAACCATTCTGTTGGTGCGCATAAGGGGCAGACTGATGGATATGAATGCTGTTGTCCCACAAGTAATCAGTGAATGCCTTGGAGGTAAATTCTCCACCAGCATCTGACTTGAAGCCTTTAATATTGGTGTTGAACTGGGTGTGGATGTATGAAAAGAACTGCTTAGTTGTTTTCAAAGCTTGGTTCTTGGATCGCAAGCAAGAGACCCATGCCATAGATGTATAGTTGTCGTAGAAGATGATGGCATATTTGAATTTGTGGTACGATTCCACCTCAAATGATTTGAGGTCTGAATGAATCAGCTCAAATGGTGCGGATGCTCTGTGCTCAGTATGAGGGAATGACTGGTTGGGTTGTTTGCCCAATTGGCAACCAGGGCAGATCTTATCATGGGACAGTATTTTCACATCCGGAAAATCCTTAAGGTGTTTTCGTGTGGCTTTGAGAACATCTTTAGAGGGATGCCCTAGGTGGCGATGAAGCAGATCATAATCCACTGAAGCCATTGAGATATTGGCATGTGGGTGGACAGCAGGTGCGCGCATCCAGAACATTGTATCAGCTCCATGTGAGTGGAACGACAGGAGTGTTCTTTTGGCACACTTATCGAAGAAGTCAATATGGCCGGGACCAGCGTTGATGGTGAGGCAGCGATCTTTCAGGAGGGTGCCCATTGATATAAGTTTCAATTTACAATTAGGCATATAAATAACTGGCGATAGTCACACAGTGTTGCCATTGAATTTGACAATAACTGTCCCTTCTCCTAAGATGTGGGCTTTTCCGTTTGCCGTTTGTGTTACGCGAAGCGTACAACGATGATAATACTCCTAAGGAGTAGCACTAGACGGGCAATACTCACGAAGAGACTGACATCCGCTAGCCTACAAGGGTAAGGAGCTTCACAAGGACGAGGGAAGTCAAGTGAGAATCGACTTAAGGCACAGAGGTTTCAAGGTGATACGAGACAACACTTCTATTGCATAGACCAAGAATGGGAAATACCAACATAGATGAAGAGTTTATATAATAAGGCCCGTTGCGCACGGACCAAGAAAGAAGTGGTGGCAGAAAGGAAGAGAAAGTCATAGAATCATATGGAAGGTGGGGAATACTCGCCATTGTGAGAGAAACGGTGTAGGAGATAGAGATCCGAAGATACAAGTAAGGCTGAAGCGAAGGTTGTTTAGAATATCTGTGGGAAACGTGGAAAAGCCGTATTTGTGAGAAGAAAGAAAGCGGTATGAGGATGACTTGGTGTGCCTCGCCAAGTAGTGTGAGTACCGCGTAAAAGAAAAAGTACAACGTATGGAGAAAGAAAGAGAATTGTAACATTACCCCCATTGTACAATTGAGTCCCTGGCTCAATGATCCTACTGACCATATCTCCTACCTCAAACGCCGGGGATCTGAGACCCTCCATAGATGGCTGTGGACTGCAAGATTGATAGACATTCACGTGGACAGTCACCAATGATGTGACCAGGGGTATTGCAGCTTCCGCAGTTACGATGGGGACAGAAGCGGGTGGTATGGCCCCAGTTACAGCACCAGTCGCATTTATGGCTAAGGCAATGATGGGCAGGATGACCCGGGGTGAGGATGTGACAATGCGGGCAGCGGTACTGTGGACAGTTGAACTGATAGTGACCTCGACAGTGGCAGTGAAGGCACTCGGTGGAGGGAGAAGCTGGGCGGGTGCTAATCTGCTCTGGCTCTGGTAGGACATGAAAAGGAGAGGATAGGATGCGAGAGCCACCAAGTAAATAGGTTTGGGGGTGTTCTTGTGGGACTGGAATGGTGTGGATAGCTTCTGCATCATCAGAGTCCGAATGAGAGTCCTGATCATCTTCGTCAGAGTTGACGAGGGTTGAAGGGGTCGACGGAGGAGGAGAGGAAAGTCTAGAGGCGAGAGGAGGAACAGGAGTGGGAATAGGAAGAGGTTCTTGTCCGGGGGTAAGACGAATAGAAGAATTTACAGGGCTAAGGGTATGGTCAAGTCGTTGAAGGTAGGTGTTGCGCTGATCCTGGGGAAGAGAAAGGTAGATACGACGAAAAGTAGGATAAATCATAACGGTGGGAAGAGCTGTGATGAAGGTTCCAAAACCATGACTATGTAACACATTAAAAAGGTGACGAAGGGTGTCTCCTAAAGTGAAGCAAAGAGGGATATCAGGAGACTCAGCTGCATGGAGCATTAATTGAGCACAGGAGATTCCATGGTAGGTACGAATGAGGTCTTGGGAAATGGTATCATCTTGAAAAAGGGGGTCTTCTTCGATTTGACGGAGAAGAACGGGGGAGTCTAGGACGGTGGTGTAGAGCAAGTGGACCCCATATTCGGGCAAGAGAGAAGGATAAACATGTCTCAAACGTAAGGGAGAGGACAGGCTGGAGGATGAGGATAATGGGGACGAGGCAACAGACGAAGATAGAAATGACATAATGGTAGAGGTCGATTGGGAAGGAGAGCATACAATGAGGTTAGGTTCAGGTGGGAGATACTCATGGAGAGACCGTCGACCAGCTGATTTACGACCCAACTTCAAAGATGGTGCTTTCGTTTATAGGTGGTAAGGATGGTGGGAGCATGGCAGAGATTAGACTCTGGTTCCCATGTATTTTTGGATGATGAATAACCCTTCCATGTGGTTAGGTACTTGTGACGTGATCGGGGACCTTTGTGGGCAATGATCGCTTCAACTTCCCATTCTTCCTCATTATCTATGACGTCAGGGGGTGGAGATAGGAAAGCAGGTCCATGTGCTTCACTGGTCCGATAAGAAGATAGAAGTGAGGTGTGGAAGACGTCGTGTATCTTTCATGCGGAGGGAAGGTGGAGTTGGTATGTGAGGGGAGATAAGACGCGGGTAATTTTGAAGGGGCCATGTCGCTTGGGAGTGAGCTTTCACGAGGGGTAATGCAGACGTAGGTGAGTGGCTTCAAGCCATACCTTATCGCCTACCTTCCAAGGGGTAAAGCGACTAGTTGTTCGGGAAGCCATAAGCTTTCGGGCAGATTCGTGGGCAGCTAAGGCTTCCTTTCTGGCTTCGTCTAAGGAAGAGAGTCGTGCTTCTAGAGCGGGCAAGAAGATTTTGCTGAGGGGTGGATATGAGCATGGGTCAAATCCATAGAGTAAAGAGAAGGGAGACTTCTTGGTTGACGTGTGGGGGGTAGAGTTATTGTGGAATTCCGCTGCTGTTAAGGTTTCAGACCATGAGGAAGGTTGATTTGTACAAAAGATTTGAAGATATGTTTCTAATTCCTGATTAGTTTGTTCCGTTTGAACGTCGGTCTGGGGATGATAGGCTGTGGATAAGCAAACGTCATACTTCAGGAGGCGAGTGAGTTCCTTTGCAAAAGCTGAAGCAAACTGGGGGCCTCTATCCGAGATGATGGAGTCGTGGAGACCGAAACATCGGAAGACATTGTGGAAGAATAGGTTGGCTACGCCTGCTGCATCGATGGACTTTGAGCAAGGAATGAGGATTACCCCCTTTGTAAGGCCATGGTCGACCACGACCAAGATAGAGTCGTGACCATGGGAATAGGGGAGGTCTGTGATCAGGTCCATGGACAACTGCTTGAACGGGAGAACAGTTGTAGAAGGGATAGGGGACAGAGGGGGAACCGTAGGATGAGTATTAACCTTGTTTTGTTGGCAGATAGCACAGCCATCAATGAAGTGTTTAACAAAAGAAGAGAGGCCAGGCCACCAGAAGTCGCATTCGAGGATAGACTTCGTGCGGAAAACGCCCATATGGCCAGAGAGGGGCAAGGAGTGAATGGAATGAAGTAGCGCCGAGCGGGCGGGAGGTGGCACATACATGCGCCCGCAGAAGTATAGATGGCCATTATCGAAGAGCCAGTCTTTGAGAGAGGAGTGAGTAAACAGAGGGGAGCCCTCATCGAGGGCTGCCAAGGCTTTGAGGATGAAGGGGTCTGAGGACGAGGAGGATTGGATATGACATGCAAGGGATAAGTCGAGTACATTGAGGACGACCGGGTCAGGTATGATGGAAGAATTGACGTTGTCCATAGAAGTATCAACGTCATCTTGTCGAGAGAGAGTGTCTGCAGGGCCCATTTGTGAACCCGGAGTGACGGCCCAGACAATGTCAAAGTCCTGGAGGAAGAGAGCCCATTTGGCTTGTCAGCGGGAGAGTTTACAAGGGTCACAGATATAGGATAGATTTTTGTGGTCCGTGATGACAGTGACCGAGTGTGAGGTTCCTTGGAGATAGTGCTTCCATTCAGCTAGGGCATAGATGACCGCAAGGAGTTCTCAGTCGTATATGTCATAGTTGCGTTCCGCCAGAGAGAATGTCTTAGAGAAGTAAGCGCAGGGATGCTTGTCTCCATTGGCATCACATTGCATGAGGATAGCACCTGCTGCTAGAAGGGAAGCATTGGTCATGAGGTAAAAGGGTTTGGATACATCAGGGATAGCGATGACTGGAGTGGAGGCGAAGATATCATGGAGGCAGTCAAATGCTTGCTGTTGTAGGGGTGACCATACCCAAGGTTGGTCTTTGTGGGTAAGGAGGGTGAGGGGAGCTACGATATCGGAGTAGTTTGGGATGAACTTCTGATAGAAATTCGCGAATCCAAGAAATGAGCGGACTCCTTTAATTGAGGTGGGGGGTTTCCAGTCCTTGATGGCAGTAACCTTCTTAGGGTCCATGCGGATAATTCCTTGGCCAATGATCATTCCTAGATACCTTATAGTTGGTTGATCAAAGGAGCATTTCAATATCTTCAGAGATAAACCATGTTCTCTAAGTCGTTGAAGGACGCGGCATGTTCGTTCATGGTGAAGGGAAAGAGAGCTGTTTGTTGCAATTCCGAGGTCATCCATGTAAATCTTGAGCCATCATTCTGCTAGCATGTCCGCAAAGATATGATTCATAAATTCCTGAAACGTGGCGGGTGCATTGCAAAAACCAAAGAACATGACCGTTGATTCAAAGAGACCAAAGGGAGTGATGAAGGCGGCTTTCCATTGATCCTCTTCTCGGATTCGTATATTGTTGTATCCCCATCAGACATCAAACTTGGTGAAATGAGTGGCGTCTTTCATATCGTCGATTAATTCCGGAATGAGAGGGAGAGGGTAGGCATTTCGAACGGTGTGCGAGTTAAGGTATCGATAGTCCTGTACTGGGCAAAGGAATCCGTCTTCCTTTTTGACAAAGAAGAGTGATGAAGCTTGGGGAGAATGAGAGGGAATGATGCAACCAGTCTTTAAGTTTTCATCGATCATTTTGCGGCATTCTTCCTTCTCCAGTGGGTTGAGTGGATAAACCTTGGCGACCTTTGGAATGAAGGAGTCTCTGAGTTCAATTTTGTGATCAAAGGAGCGGTGGGGTGGGAGTTTCTCAAAGAGGGTTTCAGAAAAGACATCTGCATAATCTTTGCAGAAATCTGGGATGGTGTCCTTGGTATCCGAGACGTATAGTTCTTCCTCAAAGGTTCCTTTCGAGGGAGGATACTCATGAAGAGACCTCTCAACCCCTTGGGGATATCTCTGAAGAAGAAGTTCGGCAGTTTCATGATCTGGATTAGCAGAGTACCAGTGCGAATTGTAGTCGTTGTTAGAATGTTTCACAGTGATCGAGTAGGTTTTCCAATCAATGGTGGGATTCCATTTCTGGAGCCAGGGCATCCCTAGAATGATTTGGGGGCAACTTAGATGCGTGACCATAAGCTTGTTATTGTCCGAGAACTTCTGAGAATAAAGGGGAACTTGGGCGTTCCACTTGATAGTGCCTTCTCAGTTTTCAGTTCCATCAACGTTGTAAGCGATAAGTGGGTTATCTAGCTTAGAGAGTCTAAATCCTGCTGAGAGGAGGCAGGAGTCAATGAAGTTCCCAGTGGCTCCTGAGTCGACAAGAGCGGAGGTTTCGACAGTTTTAGTGGTTCCTTGCAGCTTGACTGGGAGATGAATGGTTCTTTCATTCTGAGGAGCTACAAGTACATTATCTATGTTAAGGAGAGAGGACGTTGAAGCAACTCTCCT
Source organism: Lanmaoa pseudosensibilis (assembly GCA_038092875.1). Lineage (NCBI taxonomy): Eukaryota > Fungi > Basidiomycota > Agaricomycetes > Boletales > Boletaceae > Lanmaoa > Lanmaoa pseudosensibilis. The sequence goes on along the minus strand of JBBPRF010000346.1, from coordinate 14,441 downwards.
TTTCAAAAATCCTTTGCTTTCTGGATACGTTCCGGGGATATGGTAATGGAGGCTACTTCCTCTGAAGGTTCCTCATAGCACATCTTGAGTATGGATAGGATTTCTGTTTCATCCTTTCCAGAGGTCTTAAGCGAGTTGACGTATTCGTCTAACTGGGAGTGAGGTGGTGGGGTTTCCTTGGTGGTGGAGGCATGGATATGTTGTGTGTTTCTTGGGGATGGCTTTGAAGGGAATTTAGAGCAGTTTGTGCTGTTGTGGCCCACCTGGTGACAGCGAAAGCAGCGACCTTCCTTGATACAACGGGCTCGCTCGACTGGAATGAGCTTCTTGATGGTGGTGGTGGCGTCTATGTCCATGGCGTTGGGATCTCTTTCTGTAGTATGAGTGAAGGATGAAGGGGGGAAGCGTCCCTTTTTTAGAGCAAGGATGTGCATCTTCTGTCCATGGAAGGTCTTGGCGTGTTCAATCCATTTATTGATGGTGGTAGGAATCGAGGACATGGAGAGGATCATAGTAGTGAGTCGCTGGTCTAGGCCAAGCAAGAATTGGTCGATGAGGGTAACATGGTCTGTGATACCTGCCTTGGCAGCGAGGTTCTGAAAGTCAGTGATATACTGTTGGAAACCATTGTCAGTGGTTCCATCTGTGGAGCAAGAGGATTTCTGGACAAGTTTGGTGAGCTCAAGCCTGGCAGTGGCCTTGGTGTCGAAGGGGTAGAAGGTGGACTCAAAGTTGGAGCAGAAGTCTGGGAACAACTTTCCTGTGGTAATAGTTTGATCCGCCATTTTGTCATACCACATTTCGGCGAAGTTGGCTCCTCGACCCTCGCTCATCTTGTTGAGGGTCGTCATGATTTTGTTGTTGTCAGAGGAATACGAGGATTGGTTTAAGGTGAAGTAGGCCTTCATGGCTTTGATCCATCTGGAGGTGTCGGTAGGCTTGCCTGAGAAGTTGGCAGGGAGGGCGGCTTTGAGTTCTGGTACTCTAGACATGGTGGGTGCTGGGGTTGAAGGTGGTGGCTGGGGCGAGGAGGCTCCTAAAGCGAAGGAGGGTACGTAGTTTCGTTGAGTGATGCTAGGGATACTAGGGATTGCTGGAAGTTGCGATAACGCTGACTGTGGGGTGCTGGGAGTGGTGTCGTCTCCGATCTCAATGTCTTCATCCTCCTCAGGAGGGGGTGCTATGGGTTGACGCTCTCGACGTCCAAAGCGGCTCGTGGTGGTAATGGTGGGGGCCCTTCACCTAAAAAGGTGGGGCTGAAGAGATTCTTGGTCTTTTGTTACGCAAAGCGTACAACGATGGCAATACTCCTGAGGAGTAGCACTAGACAGGCGATACTCACAAAGAGACCGACGTCCGCTAGCCTACAAGGATAAGGAGTTTTACAAGGACGGAGGAAGTCAAGTGAGAATCGACTTAGGGCGTAGGTTTCAAGGTGATTCGAGACAACGCTTGTATTGCGTAGACCAAGAATGCGGAATACAAATGTAGATGAAGAGTTTATATAATAAGGACCCTCACGCACGGACCAAGGAAGAAGTGGGACCAGAAAGGAAAAGAAAGTCATGGAATCGTATGGAAGGTGGGGGATACTCGCCGTTGTGAGAGAAACGGTGTAGGAGATAGAAGTCCAAAGATACAAGTAAAGCCAAAGCGAAGGTCATTTAGAACATCTGTGGGAAACGTGGGAAAGCCGTATTCGTAAGAAGAAAGAAAGTGGTATGAGGATGACTTGGCGTGCCTCGCCAAGTAGTATGAGTACCGCGTAAGAGAAAGAGTACAACGTACGGATAAAGGAAGAAAATTGTAACACCGTGGTTGTTCCATGTGTATCTCTCTGATAGGAGGCACAGGGAGCCAGGCTGATGCATGATCAATGTGATCTACATTCCCAAAAGATGAAGTATTAGAAATGAGTTCACCGAGTGACAAAGTCACCTTCTTCTTCTTCTCTTTTCTTTTCCCCTTGAATGTGGTTGAAGACTTCTCAGAAGGGGGATTCTCCAAAGAAGCCCCTTTGAAAGGGCATGGTAAAAGAACCAGCCATGTCCACATTCATCCCATTATCCTTTTCCATCTGCCATCCTGGATCTGTGATGATGCTGCTGGTATCTTTCATCTCAAAGTCATCTTCTAAATGATTCATAAATCTAAGAGCGGGATCAATGAGGTCTTCTTTGGCAGTGTCTTCCTGTATGACCTTGTTGATAGAGCCAACAACCTCGTTAGCTTTACCTTTTCTCTTATCCACCTTCCATTTCTGAGCCCATGACTTGTTCTGCTTACCATTCGGCTTGTTAGACCAACTCGGACCCTTCTTTTTCTGAGAAGGTCTGGCAGATAACTGCTGTTGGTTCTGATGGTAAGGATGATAGCCATTACCCTGACCTTGATATGGTGGCTTCTGGTAAGAAGGGTTCTGGTTTCTCCACTGATTTTGTTGAGGAGGATCATGCTGTATGACAGCAGTTCTGTTAGCAGAACCATCTTTGGATTCCATGTTGGAGATCTGAGATGTGAGAGGTTTTGCATGATGCATGGAGTGAAGGTTGACTTTGGACAATATATGCTTCGTAATGTTGTCCATGTTGAAGTCTGCTTTAGGAACAGTGGTGGTAAGGGTGGAAGAAAGAGTATGGAAGTCATTAGGAAGTAGAGTGAGTGTAAGCATCACCCTAAAGTTCTGAGGAAGATTGAGACCAGCAGCTTGTAGCTAAGTGAATAGCTGAGTAATGTGACTAATGTCTTGAGTCACAGACTTGACATGAATATGTGAATGAGAGATGGTGTGGAAGAGTTGGAATTGGCCAGTAAGACCAGCAGTTCCAAAGAGATTAACAAGCTTTTTCCATAAGGCCTTGGCAAGCGATATGGGAGCTGCTGGGTTAATCCAGTCCTCCTGGACATGACTGATCAGTGAGTTATCAATAGTAGATGTAATGAAACCATTGATTCACTTATCTAATAGCTTCCACTTAGCTTGATCATCAGTGTCAGCCATATTAGTGAAAGTCAAGGTTTCATCAATCATGCCCCAGACAAAGTACATCTGAAGGGTGGAGCAAAGGTGAATGCCCCAAGTATTGTAGTTGGACTGGCCAACAAGGAGAGGGATATGACCCATGGTAGTGGAGTCAATTTTGAGTTTGGTGGAAGTGGGAAGAGCAGCCATTGTTAAAAGTCAGAGGAGATCTGCAAAGATATCATCAGCAAAGAATGATCCAAGAACCAATGAGATAAAAGAGAAGGAAGTAGAATCGAACAAATTTTCCAAGTCCATTGACATGATTCTTTTGTGATACCTTTTTCCTTTTCTGAATTTTCTGAGCCATTGCTTTCAATGATCATTCTTTGTCAAGTGTCAAGATGATAAATGTGTATTTCTTGATCTACTAGAAATTGGCAAGAGGGTAAGTGATTCCAAATCTTTGAACCACAAACTTGCAAAATAATGTGAATTCCCAATGTAAACATTGGAAATGAACCCTTCTTGTACACAGATGTCAAAGTCGTCACAAGAATGATAAGGATAAATAAAGCCAGAGAAAGCATTGAACTCTAGAAAATTGTTATAGGTGAAAAGGAAATCAGAATTATACACAAAGGAGAAACCAAGAGGAAGTGGCCAGGTAAGAGGAAGGGGCATATTGTGAAGGAATTTAACACTGCTTGCAAATCCTTCTATGTCCTTCATCTTCCTCTGCAGCTCTTCGATGGATTCTTCATCTAGCTCTTTGCAAACTCTGTCATATATGGCATCAAGCTCATTTTGAGATTGAGCATTTTTGATGAGATGCTGTAAGTGATGTTGTGAGCAAAGCTTGGAATTGGAGCAGGAAAGGTGACGGAAATGGGAGTCGAAGGCCTAGTTCTAGTCTACTTGGTAGTGCAGATGGAGTTCTATCAGCCAGCCTTGATCAATAATCTCCAGAGAGTAAGGAAGTACCCGGTTGAAACAAGTCTATACTGAATGATGTAAGGGCATCATGGAATGTAAGTAAACCCTAAAACAAATAGTAGAGGGAATATGGCTTAGTGTAGCCAGTATCTCGCATTGAGTGCATAGAGTGACCGTAGGTGGCTTGAATATGGGGTTTGAAGACCTGATCCTTTGCTTCCTTGGTAGACTTTGATGCATATGAAGCAAAGAACTTAGAATAAACAAACTGAGGACTTAAGGTCCACAGTTAGCTATTTTATATATGTTATAGGATGGTGCACAGACCATGTGATACTACAATGAAGTGGTAAAGGGTAGTACTGTATAAAGTAAGTGAAGGGTTAGCCACAAAGAAGGTGGCAGAACACAATGGAAGAGAAGTGTGACATGCTGAAGGTGCATGCATGCAATAATAGAATAGGGGAAGAAGATGTGAAATGGAAGATGTGATTGGAAAAATCCATTAGATCTGCAATGCATCTGAGATCTGAGATCTATGATGAAATCCAGATATGATCCTTTAGATCATGATAACCACATGGGTTAGATAAGATAGGAGAAATTGATAAAATGAAAATATATGCTTGTAATACTAGTTAGGTTCAAAGGACATTTCCAATCCCTGATGGGAAAGGGATGGCATAAGGTGCTGACAGCAAAAGATTTCATAGCCACCTTGGAAGTGGACTAGAGTGTGAGGAGAGCAATTGTAAGTCTCAGATGGGAAAGCCCATCCAGCGCCCTCATAGGCAGAGGTAAGAGGCTCATTCTGGTACATGAATGAGTTAGTGTTATACTTTGCTAATGACTTGCATGGCAAGATCCTAAAAGGAGTTACTACATGGCTCGCTCAATGTGCCTCTTCAGGACTAAGCATCCTGTGAGTGCGACTCTGCCAAATTGGTGCAGCCTTGATGCGTGTGAGGCCACCTTCTTCATTGTCTGTGAATATTGTGATGTTTAGGCACCTGGGGATGGACACCAAAGTCTGGGCATCTGGAAGGTGGTGTAAAGATGCCCTGGGCCTCAGTAGCCTGTAGTTGCCTGGTCATCCTCTAAATCCACAATTTCATCCAGAGCTGGATTGTGGATGGTCAGGAATGAGAAATTGTCCTTGTTGAAGGGGAAGGTGTTGAGAGGGACTGGATACAGGAGAGTCAGCATTGCGAGGAGTGGTGTAAGGAGGTGGTACCAGTGATGGTGATGGTGAGGAAGAGAGCAGTGGTACTTCTTCATTGGGATCATGAAAGGCTTCTAGATCTTTGCAAATACGATGCAGAATCCAAGTAGGAGAGTGGTGAAGTCGACTGGAGGCCAGAATGATCTGAAGAAAGGTGAAAGGACATTGCCAGTGTTCCTCAATATCCTCGTGATGATTCATGAGGATGGTATGACCAATCTCAGGATGCTGACAGTATTAACCTTGCTTTAAAGAGTGATGGCAGATAGGACAGGGAAGTTCGAATGGAATGGTATTGTAGTTTTGGTAGGTAGAATGTGGAATCAGATGGTTTACCTTGTGCAACAATTCTGTATGAAGCATGGCATGTAATGAGTATTCTGTGTTACCAATCTGATTAGTGAATTGAAGACAAAAATTATCTGTCTTATGCTTGAAAAGCAATTCACCAGCCTCCACAATGACCTCAATCATGTCTTCATGAGTCAAGATCTTGCTACCAGTTACAATGTAACCAAAAGCAGATGCAACCATCAACATTAAAGTCAACAGTCCAGTAATCAACCAAGAACCCATGCACATGATGTTAGACAGCATTGGTGAATTCAAAAGATGAATGTTAAAGTGTCAATGCAGGGCTTATAACCTATTGGAAGTAAAGACCTCCAATAGCACAGGGACAAGAAGGGATGAACGCTTGATGGGAGGCTCACCAAGAGTATAAGGGTAGTTGGTTGATGGTCAACAATAAAGCTTAGTAGCTATGCTTCTGATGTGGATGTGGACAGAAATGAAGAGAGGATTCTTTGTTAGAGGGAGAAGGACAGTAAGGCCCTCCTTACATATATACAGACAGGATATGTTTGTACCTGTGTACTATATAGTACCTATATAAGGTATATTACAGAATGTGATAAGGTGAGATAGTAAAAATAGTATCCAATAGGAATAATAGCTCTTATTAGAAGAGCACTGCTTCTTTATCTATCGTGTAATATGAATAGCATAAGCCTGAAACATCATCTGACCTATGATGTCATGGTCTAGAATATGTCACATGATAGTGTCATGTGATCAGGTCTAGAATCTGGTTATGTAATAGAAGATCAGAAATAGAATACCAGATTCTCAACAACTAGTGTTTATTTGTTGTCAGCAGCTCACCCGTGTCTTACTTGACTCTACCCTATGGAAAATCCTCCATGACAACATAGTCGCCAAGATGTGGAAGACCATTACCACAGAATATAAGTCGAAGACCTCCTTGGTATAGGCTGATCTCTGTGTGAAGTTCCAGAATCTCATCTGCCCTGAAAAGGGAGGTTTTCGGACTCACCTTGACAAACTCCAAGCCAGCTGTGAAGAGCTTGCTGCTGTTGGAGTTAGTCTCATGAATTCAGAATATTCCTCCAATATCATTTGATTCCTCCCTCAAATCTACCAGAACTATATTGGAAGTAAAGACCTTCAATAGCACAGGGACAAGAAGAGATGTGAACACTTGATGGAAGGCTCACCAAGTATAGGATAATTGATTAATAGTCAAGGGTGAAGCAAGTGACTAGGCTTTTGAGTGGATGTAAAGTAGAAAGGAAGAAAAGTTACTTCATTAGAGGGAGAAAGGCAGTAAGGCCCTCCTTATATACAGACAGGATGTGTTTGTACCTGTGTACTGTATAGTACCTATATAAGGCATATCACAGAATGTGATAGAATATTATAGAACAAAGAAAAGATAAGGTGAGATAGTAAAGATAGCAGCCTGAAACAATCTATAAACCACTCCAATACTGGAAGTATCTACAGAGGCTGATCACTGATAGTGAAAGATAGGGGTAATGGGAAAGGGAACAACCTGAGGCCTACACTAGCACTAAGTGCACCAAGGCTGAAGTCACTAGACTAGCAGGGACAGAGGGGGAGGAGACTAAGTCTCATTCAGATGGTGGTCTAGAGGGGAGACTCCAAGAGAACTTGACTAAAGTTCTCTGGTGGCTGCTTTGGCCTTTAAATACTACTCTAAGGTTTGTACATGTTTGTACATAATCTAGATGTGGACATAGGGTAATACTATAGTTAGTCTGAGCAATGTGTTGAGCATATGTATCAAACATAGCCATGAAATGGAAGATTGAACATGAGGGAAACATATGGTTGATTGAATGGAAGGAAAACATATGCCAACCATGAGGTGTGGCAGAATGGAAGAACATAGCCATGCACAGCATGGAAATGAAGGTGAAACCGTGCATGAGTGAAGAGGATCAGAGATTCAGGTGAATCTATAGTGTAGTGCATCCATGAGCACAGAAATGTCTAAGTCCAAATGATAAGATAAAAGTGTCAGTGATTAGATAACCATGTGTCACTGATAAGATAAGATGAAAAGATAGGAGTGAAAATGTACATTCATAACACCTCCCCTACTCCAAAACCCAACCTCTCATCAAAACTCAACAAGGATGGCAAGCTCACTGCTACTGAATGAAAGCACCACTTCAATGAGAAGCTTTGTATGTTCTGTGGCCATGTGGGACATATGGCAAAAGACTGCCCTAGGTCTACGTCTTGTGTGTCCAAAGGCTGTGCAGCAACCACCACTCTGGAAGCCAAACTGGAGGCCTCCTTCAAGGCAAAAAAATAGTTTCTGACCTCTATAGCTCTGTATGGGAAGGAGGTTGTAGTGATCCTGACCATGCACTAAAGGACATTCACCTCAATGCATCCCTTCTCTTCCTCCCACACTGCTCCAGTCCTATTTGTACACAAGAAGGATGGTTTACTCCACCTCCACATTGACTTCCAAGAACTTAACAAGATCAAAAAGAAAGACCGATACCCCCTTTCCTGTATCTCTGACCTCCTAGATGCTCTGAGTTGCACCAAGATCTATACCAAAATTGACCTCTGTCATGCCTACCACTTGGTCTGCATTGTGGAGGAAGATGAATGGAAGATGTCCTTTCAGACATGCTATGGCTCATATGAGTGGTTGGTCATTCCATTCAGTCTCACCAATGTCCCAGCAGCATTCCAGCAGTTTGTCAATACTATCTTTGCTGATCTTCTGGATGTTTGCGTTATAGTTTATCTGGATGATATCCTTGTCTACTCCATGGACCCTGTCTCCCACAAGGGGCATGTCTAGGAAGTTCTCTGGAGACTTCACAAGCACAGCCTCTACACTAAGCCTGAGAAGTGTGAATGGTCCACCAATACTACCAAATATCTGGGCTACTTCCTCTCCCTCCAGTCTCACTATGTCTTCAGACAAGATCAGGACCATACAGGAGTGGCTAGAGCCTTGCAAAATCAAGGATGTTCAGTCTTTCCTTGGCTTTGCTAATTTCTATTGTCACTTTATAGTGAATTACTCCAACATCATCATTTCTTTGACTCGTCTCACTCACAAAGGTATCCCTTGGGTTTCAGTGATGGCTGTCACTCCACCTTCCATGCCTTGAAAGACACTTTCACCTCCACTTCTATCCTTACTTATTGGTTGCCTGATGCTCCAACGGTAGTGGAAACTAACACCTTTGATTACACCATCACCAGGATCCTCTCCATCCACTGTCTGGACAAGGAACTCTGGCCCATTGCTTTCTACTCCCATACACTTTCCACCCTGGAGCTCAACTATGACACCCATGATAAGGAGCTCCTTGCCATTCATAAGTCTTTTCATATTTGGCAGCACTACCTGGAGGGCACTGGCACCCCTACTGATGTCGTCACTGATCACAAGAATCTTGAGTACTTCACTACCACCAAACTCCTGACTTTCCAGCAGGCCTGGTGGTTGGAGTTCCTCTCCTAGTTCCATATGGTCATCTGCTTTTGCCCGGGATGCCTTGGTGTGAAGCCCAATGCCCTCACTAGATGCTGGAATGTCTATTCCAAAGAGAGGGATAAGGACTATGCTTGCATCAATCCCCACAATTTCCATTCTGTTTTCACCCAGGAACAGCTCGCTGCATCCCTACAAGCTACCTACCTTGCTACTCTGGTCCTTTTGGCTAGTACCCTCTTTGATGTTGAGCAGCTCCATGATAATATTCTCACTGCCCTCCTGGCTGACTCCATTGCTGAACTCCACATGTCCACCCCTGAACCCCCTGACTTCCATTGGTCAGTTGACACCAATGGTTTCCTCCATTTGGATGACCATATCTATACTAAGCAACAAAACTGTTGCAATAACTAACCCTAATGCAGTGCACAAAGCACACTGCAAACACCTGTGGGAATTTCACTTAGCTTGGGTGAAACTAAATATAGTACACACTCCTGGCTACAATCACCCCCTGGGGTCATGTGATCTAGTCCAGTGGCTGTGGAGATATGGTGACTTTAATCCACCTATGTTATTGCAACAGTTTTGTTGCTGATATTACAAATATTATAAACTAGTATGAAGTGTATCCTCCTTTGGCCTTAATAACCTCCTGAACCCTCCTGGGCATGCTCTCAATCAACCTCTGACACTCTGCCACCTCTATCTTCTCCCACTCCACTTGTACTCTCTTCCAAAGTTCAGTTATCCCTTTTGCTGACTCTGGATACTCTGCCAGTCTTCTCTTCAACAGAAACCATAGATGTTCTATGGGATTAAGGTCTGCAGACTGAGCTGGCCACACCATGACCTCAAACATATGCTTAGCAAACCACTTCTTGGCCCTTTTACTTGTGTGCTTGGGGTCATTGTCTTGTTGGAAGAGAATATCATCTGGAGTTTTGCCATAATGCTTCAAGGTTTGCTGGAGTTCATCCTCTATAATCTGTAAATAGAGGTCAGTATCCATCCTACCATCAATTTTGCATGCCATTCCAACCCCTTCCCATGTCATACAACCCCAAATAATCAGAGAACCTCCACCAAACTTAACTGTTCCCTGCACCAATCTATTACTTAGGCTCTCCCCTATCTTTTTCCAAGCCCACCTCTTGCCATCTGACCCAATGCAATTGATTTTTGTTTCATCTGACCATATAACTTGCTTCCAGTTCTCCACAGTCCAGTGTTGATGGCTCTCTGCAAAGTCCAGTCTAGCCTTTTTATGAGTAGCAATAAGGTGAGGACATTTCTTCTTTACTACAGCCTTCATGCCTACTTTCTTCAAGTGATGATGAACAGTTTGGGGAGAGATAGTATGGTTCTTGATATCCTGAAGAGTCTTGGTAACCTGGACAGCATTTTCAGCCTTTCTAGTCCCAATAAGATGAATGGTATGGTGCATGTCAGTAGATGTTATGAGGGTAGGATGACCACCAGAGGACTTGGCCAGGTTGGGGTGAAGTTTGGAGCGAATTCTACTGATTGTAGATTGGTGGATACCAGTAGAATGAGATATTTGGCAAGTGGATTGACCCAAATCCAAGAAAGAGATGATTTGATTGGTTTGAGCAGTGGATATAGATTTCATGGTAATGGTAGTGGATCAAGAGTGGTGTTTTGGTATATTTGTGTTGTGTTAAACTTATTATAGGTCACATGACCCATTGCTTATGTCCAAACCCATCAAAACATATCAATTTCAAACTTTTCTAGGTCAGCAACGAAACTATTGCAATGACATAGGTGACTTAAAGTAGCCATATCTCCACAGCCACTGGACTAGATCACATGACCCCAGGGGATAACCTTTAGCCAAGAGTGTGTACTGTATTTAGTCTCACCCAAGCTAAGCAAAATTCCCACAGGTGTTTTCACACTGCGTTAGGGTTAGTTATTGCAACAGTTTTGTTGCTTAGTGTATGTACCTGATGCTAATGACCTCTGACTTCACATCCTCCAATGCAAATATGATCACCCCCTATCCAGACATTTCAGCCAGAATTGGACCTTGGAACTAATTCATCACAAATACACCTGGCCAGGTATTAGGACCTTTGTTAAAGACTATGTTTCCTCCTGTACCTTCTGTGCACACATGAAGGTTCCCTGACACCACCCTTATGGGCTTCTGAAGCAGCTCTCCATCCCCAAAAAACAATGGAATTCTATATCCATGGACTTCATTGAACAACTCCCAGAGTTCTCCGGGTTCACATCAATACTTGTGGTCATAGATCATCTTTCCAAGCAATGTATATTCATCCCCACCTACAACATGATCACTTTCCCAAAGCTCACCAAACTCTTCCTTCTCCACATCTTTTCGAAGCATAGAGTCCCCTCCCACATCACCTCAGATTGCAGGACCAAGTTTGTCTCTCATTTCTTCCATTCCCTCAGAAAAGCTCTAGACATTCACCACCACTTCACATCCAGTTATCACTTCAAAGGAGATGGTCAGATGAAGTGAATGAACTAGACCCTCAAGCAATACCTCCACATTTATTGTAATTACCAACAGGACAATTGGTCCAAGCTCCTGCCTCTAGTGGAGTTCTCTTACAACAATGCCCCCAGCACTACCACAGGAGTATTCCTGTTCTTCACTAATAAGGGTTACCACCCCAACATTATGATATATCCAGAATGAGATCTCACCTCCACTCATGCTCGAGAATATTCAGTTGACCTCAATACCCTCCATCAGTTCCTCCATGAAGAAATAGCCTATGCCCAAAAGTGGTACCAGGGACTTGCAGATGCCAAGCAATCTCCGGTGCTGGACTTCAAAGTTGGTGACCTGGTCTTCGTGAAAGCTAAGTATTTTCACTCCACTAGACCTTTGAAGAAACCTTCTGATAAGAACCTGGGGCCATATACTGTCATCATGCAGGCTAGAACCCACTCCTTCATACTCCAACTCCAAGACTCTATAAAGTCCATTCACCCCGTTTTCCACATCTCCTAGTTAGAATCCTCTGTGCCCAACACTATCCCCAATTGGGTACAACCTCCCCCACCTCCTATTGAAGTAGACAGAGAACTGGAGTTCGAGATCTTTGAAATCCTCAATTCCAAAATAGATCGCTGGCGAAGAAACTACAAATTGTTATACTCTGTGCAATGATTAGGCTATGAAGGTACTGATGAAGAAAACTCCCAGCTATTGGCCATGGAGCTCAGACATGCCTCTGAACTTGTCCAGAACTTCCACCTATGCTACCCAGACTGACCCAGACCTCACACTGCATGACCGGAAACAAAGTTGACACAATTACTAAATACAAGGAGGCGCAACTACCTACACTTCTTCCTCCACCTCTGTGCCTTTTTCATCCTCATCCTCATCCATCTCCGTATCTCCCTTCTCTGCCTCCTGCAGCGCCTCCCTTGCCATCTCCTTCTCCTCCATTCTCAACTTCTCCACCTCCTCAGCCACCTTATCCTCTTCTCCACCCTCTGCCTCATTCTTTGACTCTAACCTATCTCCATACACCTCCATCACCTTAAGCTCAATGAGGTGGCTCACCAGCTGTTTCTGGTTCTCAAGCTGCCAGTTCTGTGCCCTTATGGCGTCCCAGAGCTCCTTCACTGCTACCATCACCCCCCTTGCCACCTCTGTCCACACCTTCATTGCCTCAGTGAAGTCCCCTCCTTGTGAGGATCCCGCCATGACACTTGCCTCCCCCTCCAACTCATTGGTCCTCCTCTTTTTCTTGGCCAGCTATGCTACCCCCTCTGCAGCCCTCTTTCTTTACACTGGCCTCTCCACCTCCTCCATTCCCAGCCAGATGCACTGGGCCTTCACCTTCTGACATGCTGTGCACAATATCAACTTTTTGCCAGGGCCGAGCACACACTTGAACCCCTTCTTCATGCACTGGTTGCATGCCTTTGCCTCTGATGTTGCATGCCCCTTCCCTTTGTTTGTCTCAGTGTGCTGTTGCTGCTGCTCTTGCACCTTGTTGGCCTATTTTCTCCATCAGCTCTGTTGAACCATGGAAGGGGGCCACTTATCCTCTTTTTGGCCACTGTCTCAGCAGCCCTGTGTCAGTTCTCCACTTTCTCCACCCTACAACAGGCCTCCACTTCCTCTGCCTTTTGACAGGCTTCAGCCTCCTCCTCAGCTTTCCTCCTTGCCTCCTCTGCCTTCTTTGCCTTTGCTCACCTCCTCCATTCATTGAACTTCACTGTGCAAAGTTTGTTGTTGTTGTCATTGTTCTCTGCAAGTCGAGTGTCAGGCCAATCTTGAAGATTTTTGGACATGATGGTGGTTGATAAGAGAAAGATGCTGGTAGGGCTGCAAGGCTTTTATAGATCTTGATTCAATCCACAAAAAATTTGGACTCTGATTTTTCACCAACTCCACATTGTCACTAATGGCCTTCAGGGGTTCAGGCCTAATGGAGGGATACTGTCATATCCTGAAAATCAACCAAGTCCAAGTCCACCCATCTCCAGTTCCCTATTCACCAACTCCAGGTCTTACTTTTTGTTCTTGTATCTCCAGTTTCTCAGAATTCCAGCTCTGTTTTCATTTACCTTAAAACATATCATTTCCAATCTCTTTGTTGCCTCCATCTTCCCTGCATCTTGTCATCTCCATCCTCCCTGACTTTATCTTAGTTGGCCATTGACCCTTTGGTTACACTTTCCCACTTTGTTACTTACCCTTGAAAATACTCGCCCCCTAGAAAATACTTGTGCCTCCAGATTTCTACTTTGTCCCCTGTTTTTTTCAAGTATATATATAGTAGTACCGATAGGGCCTGTAACCTCAGTTCAAATATTGACTTAGACTCAATTTCCTCTCACTCTGACCCTCTGACTTGAGTCTTGATGGCTCTACCTCTGAAACCATTTTCAATGACCTTAGTCTCCTTGCGCTCCTCCTGTCTTCTTCAAAATCTGGGACAGAACTTGGACAAGGGTGCACCACATACAGTGAAGCCAAGTTCCATATAAACTAATGCCTTAACTCCGGAGTTCTGGAGTTCACACCAAAGTTGAACCAGTCTTAATAGCTTTGCTTTAGGGTTGTTTCAGATATATCTTCAAAATTGTGCTGGAAGCTGGTAGTTGATATGATTTCTTGTTCATTATTCACAATGAACCCTTCCTATACATTATATTTGACATTATTAGTCACATATGATATGGTCATGTCTTACTGGAGTGCGCTTCACTGGACACCCAAGAGCATACAGTGACTCCAAAAAGCATTACAATAACTAACCTCAAACTGGGGTGTGAAGCACCCCGCAACCACCTGTGGGAATCCCACTTCGCTTTGGTGGGACCAAATAGAGTACAAATCCTTGGCTACAAACTGATCCCTGGGTCATGTGATCCGGCCCAGAGGCCGTCGAGATATGACAGTTTTAAAACAGCAATACCATTGTAACAGTTTTTGGACTTTTGTACTAGTGGGGGTATTTGGTATATATTAGTACTTGGTATACCCTCCTTTGGCTTTCACCACA